>JANHFX010000804.1:0-71422 GCA_027560015.1 Chloroceryle amazona | reverse complement strand
CCACCTCCCGCTCCC
The DNA here is from genome assembly GCA_027560015.1 of Chloroceryle amazona. Taxonomy (NCBI): domain Eukaryota; kingdom Metazoa; phylum Chordata; class Aves; order Coraciiformes; family Cerylidae; genus Chloroceryle; species Chloroceryle amazona. The sequence goes on along the minus strand of JANHFX010000804.1, from coordinate 71,407 downwards.
CGGACGTCTGTCCGCTCCTGGCAGCCGTGCCCGTTTTTCGCTGTCGGGGTTTTCCGAGAGGGTAACCTGCGGGACTCCCAGCAGTGAACCCCCTTGTGCAGGGGATGCATAGAAGATGGATGGATACATTGAAGGATGGATGCTGGAGGAGACTGCGGGGTTTGCATGCAGGTTTTGACTAGCAGCGCGGGAAGCAAAAATAAATGTGCTATTAAAAATACCAGAAAACACGGCAAGTAAGTCTTCTATTACCAAATAACACTCCCTGCAATTACTACAGAGTTCCAGCAGCCGGGCAGTCCTCCTTATTACTGGGAATGGCTCGGAGAGATGTGCGGCTGCTGGGAGTCCTGCCGTTATCTGCGGCGGGTGTTATTTGGTAACATAAAACTGGGGTTACCAGTAGGTGGCCCGCTGGTTCAGAATATGCGTCTGTCACTCCTTTGAGGACCGTTCTCCCCAGCCCGCTCTGTCCTCTCCGTAGCCAGGGCACGAGCGGCGCGATTTAACAACTCGCTTCTGTCGATCACAAAAGGTCCGATGCTGAGATAACAGCACTGCTGTTAAAACAGGCTCAGCTGAAGAACTGCTTCGGGTAATCTGTGTTTATCTGGCTTTGCTCAGTATTGCTAGTTTTTATCTAGGTCAAGAGAATAAGTTACTTTTAAAGAAATAAATTTCAAGATAAGGAGTAAATTATTTAATTAAATGTATTGAAGAAAAAAGTGTATGTATTATAGTCTTTGTGCATATTTATTAAAACGTTCATTTGTTATTCACTTAAACTCTTGATTGGAAAATTTGAATGCATGTAATTCCTTGCTAGCAAGTTACTGAAACATAGGAATTTAAGACTGTGTCCAGCCTGTGTTGCTGATTTTATTTCCTATGAAGTGAATCAATGAGAACATCATTCTGAAAATACCAAATGCATGCAAGTTTAACAACAGAGCTGTGTCAGCTTTAGTGCACTAGTTTGTTATATGTAGGCTTTTCTGTAGGCAGGAGCTTTGTATGTCAGTCTTCTTGTTAAGAAGCTCTGTATCATTTTCTTTTGCTGTTTAGGATGGGGAAGTCAGAGTTCTAAAGTACATATACATCACAGCACATGGCTTCATTTTCCTGGCCACAATTTACGCTGGATACTGACTTTTATACTCTTGTTTGTTCTGGTGTGTGAAATTGCAGAGGGCATAGTGTCTGATGGGTAAGTGTATGTCTACCTTCTCGTGATGGCATTGAGCATTTCAAAGGTTTCAGGGTAGGTATCTTCTCCCTGTCCAAATTCTCCTCTAGAGCATATTCCTTGTGGCTATAAGCACGTAATCTGCGTTTTTGCTGATTAACCTACTGATTTTTTATCAGAAACGCTACAGACCTTGCTAAACTATGTACACACACAAGTGTCCTTAATCGTTTTTAGTTCAGCTTAATGACACTGTCTTTCCAAAGAGTAATCATAACTAAATCCTAATATTTCAAGCAGATGGTGACATTTTTGTGACATGTTTTATGTCCACAGTCCTTATTCGGGCAGAACTCTCTCATGTGCACAGTTCTGCAATGTTCCTGCAAACTGAGTTCTGCTCATCTCAATAGAAGTGCTGGGCCTTACCTCACACACCATGAAGTTTCTTCTGTCATTTGTGCAGTGAATCTGATCTGTTGCCTTGAGCAGAGCAGCTCACATCAGATGAGCATGATCCATCATCTGCTATTCAACTTAGGATGTCTTTAAACAGTAACCTGCAGAGAAAAAGTATTCCAGGTGAAACAAGTGGTACAGGAGAGTGACCTATGGAAAAAGTTCCTGTTCTGTAGCAGTGACTATGATCATCTTCCTCTAAAGAAAAGTCTGATTTTTGTAATTGTTTTGAATTTGGAACCCAAGGATTGTACCCTGTTAAACAGAACAAAATGTGTCTCTTTAGTCATCTATATCCCAATTACCTGCCAACCGGTGTGAAAGGCACTGCAGTGTTCTGCTGTAGAAGCTGATTTCATTATTATAACTTCTCTTAAACATATATAAATAGGATGTTTCTTAGTGCCAGGTTTTTGGTTTTTTTTTTAAGGAATTTTTCTCATGCTTATTTAGAGTTATCAGTGTGTGGGATGCTCGGAGAAGAATCTCCTGCTTTGAGTTTTCTGTTATCTTACTCTTTAGCAATCCCTCTCGTTATGCTATTTGCTCTTTAACTTGACTCAGAATGCTGCAGTTCAGTAAGAAGTGTCACCTGATGAGAATGTAAGCTTTAAGCTATACTGGGGGAGTGCCAACCCACAGTCGTGTCTCTTGAGCACTCAGCAGGCTAGCAAGTGCTCCAGCGAATAAAAGCAGATTTTGAGACTCATCGGCTTTCTAAGACCAAACTGGATCATGTTGGTAAGTCCTTTTGACAGCAATTGTGTACCAAAGGCTTTGGTACTTCAGCAATAGATGCAGCCTATTGGAGATATGATTATATTGGGGAATTCCAGCAACTTTTGTCTGTGAAATAAATTAAAAAAAAACAACCTCCCACTCCTGCAGTGTTACCTACTGAAGCTTAGGCTGTCTGAAGAAATCTGTTCACGTTGCTTTTTTTTCCTTGCTGAGAGTTCAGCCCTGGCATTACTAGGAATTCAGAGACTGGAGAATCTTTTCTCATTTCAGTGTACACACAGAACCTATTGCCAACAAGGGGAGTTAGGTGTTTATGACTCAGGTTGTCAGCATGGCTCCAGCCAGCTCTGCAGAGGTCACCCCAATGTACACATGAGGGAAGGCCTTTTCTAGTACAGATGCAGGAAGTGGTTCTTCTAAGTTCCTACAGATCTATTAGACACTTGGCATGTCCTACTCTCAGATGTGTGACATCCTTTGATGATCTCTAGCTTCCTGACAGTACAGCCCCTTTTGTTTCCCCAAACCACACAAAAGTAGCTTTTGGTGCAGCAAGAATTCGTACAGAGATGCCAACTTATTTTTTATGAGGTTCAGAGGACAAGATGTGAATTTCCCCAAGTGTTTGTGTCCTGAAAGCTTCCTCTTGGTGCCTCTTCTCCTGGAACTGGTTGGGAGACAGAAAACCTCTCAACAGCACCCCCATTACTTCTGTGAAAGAAAGACAAGATGGCAGCAACTAGGAGGAAAGAAGGGGGGGCAAACGTGATTTTTGCCCACTTCTGCACAAACCAGCAACACTGACCAACAATTTCCATATGTTCAAAAGGCAGCAGTTGGCAGGACCCCCTCCACTGTTACCTGAAGCAATGTGTCAGGAGAGTTTTGCTTTACAAGATAAAGCTTAAAGGTCTGTGATTCTGTGGTAGGTGTTATTTGTTGGCTCATTGTCACAGAAAACAGAACTCACTGTAATTCTCATGCTATAGTGCTGTTCTTTTTCCCAAGCTGGAAGTAAAAGGAGCATTTCCACAAAATGTTGCTGTAGGAAGTCTTAAACTGTGCTATCTGTTGGTCTTATCTACATATTCTGATGGACAGCTCCCAGACTAGTTTAGCTTAAATTAGCTTTTCTCATTTTGGAGTTGAGCTGCTTATCCTAATTTAAGCAACATTCCACTTGTTTGCAGTAGGAAATAGGAATACAGGCTTTTAATTTTCAGCACAGGGGAGGAATTTGAAATCCACCTATGTAATTTGGGAGTATAGATCCAATTGAATATCAGAGAGCTTTACATCCATAACTCGCTCTAGAAAATCCTACATCAGGGCGTGTACAATTCATACATTAAAAGAGAAACATTTAAATGGCCAAGAGGGTTTGATTTTAATAGATGTTCACTTTTTTCTCTTTAAGGGTTTCAGAATCACGCCATTTACACCTGTACATGCCAGCTGGGATGGCGTTTTTGGCAGCCATCACATCGGTTGTCTATTACCATAATATCGAAACATCTAATTTCCCGAAGCTGTTAATCGGTACGTCTCACAAGACTTGGAGGTGTGACTGCATTGCTGTGTATCTATTCATTCTGTGTCACTAGCATGTTCCGTCCATTAAGCCATTGAGAAAAGTTGCACAAATGTACAGCTGGTAGTTGATTAACCATTTTTAGATAATCCTTTCTCTGTAGAAATTTCTATTTTATGGTAACTTTTTTGGTATTTAGAGTGCTGATGCAGGATAAGCTCTGAACATTACTTGAATCATAAACAGTTACACCAAGGAATACCAGCACTTAAGTGTTATTGATACTAAAGGTAATAACTATGATTTTTCCTTTTGCAAGAATTTCCAAGGAATAGACACATTTAGAAAATCTAATCTTAATGGCTAATGCTTCGGCAAAAAGGAAACTCAGACTACCACAGTCCTTCCCACTTAGTTGGTCTGATTTGAATTTTAATCCAAAGTCTTCACAAACTGATGGTCTTTGATTTTTAGTTAATTTTTAGCTTTGTTTTTCAATGGCCTGTGTTTGTGAGAGAACCTAAGGCAGATGTTTCTGGAAGCCTCCATCCTTTATTCTTGACTGCATATATTTATTGTTACCCAACTGTGAGGATCATCATCTTTCAATGTTGTTTGCAACTACTCTGCATTGACATATGGAAGGAGGCAATGCCAACTTTATGCAAATGAGCCCAGCTTTTTTCTGGGTTATAATTTTATCATGATAGTTCAGTTATACCTCTGCTCAGCTATCAACCCACTAGAGTGCAGTGTGGCCATGAAGGAGGTTTATTTTAGAGCCTAATACAGATGAGGTAAAAGGAAACCATGCAGAAAAGCTTAAATTGGTGATAAACATTTTGCTGAGTGTATGAGGAAGAGACCCACGAGAGGGTTCTTTATTAGTAAAATGCTGTAGAGGAGATTTAATATTACACACACAGAGTAAAGTAAATGACCTGATGTGGACTATTCTGCTGCTTCTGAGCATTAGTGCATTTCCAGCTAACTTCAGGGCACCATCTGCCTCAGCTGGAAGACCAGTGGCTGTGTTTGCCAAGAGTTGGTAGCCTTACCCAAAATGTACGAAATCCAGTGGGGAAGTTCACTGAAGTAGTGAAGAAGACCCTTAAAGGTCTATTCATTAATTCTGAACAGGGTAACATTTTTGAGTCCTGTGAAACTTTGAGATGTTTTCTTTTTCACTCTGTACGTTAAAGAAGCCAAAACCATTTGTAGTTCTTCATAAACAAGCATGAGCCAAATACTATAAGAGACCTGGGGATTAGCACATTCCCTTGTGGTATGCAAGACAAGGATGCAAAGTTCCTGTACTGGTCCTGCCTTTCAGCTTTATGCCCAGGCTGTTGACTATTTTGAAGTAGTCATTATCTCTTATCAAAAAATTTGACAAGATTTGGAATTTTGATTTTCTGAAGCTAATGATTGACTCCAGGGTCAGTTGAGTGTTCAGACTACTGAAACACTTTGATCTGGTCTGAATCTGGTTTTCTCTGTATGGTTTTGACCTGTAATTTTATTTTGAAAAATGTGGCTTTCCCAGGTTAGTGCTGTTACCATGGGACTCATAATAATGCTAATTTTGGTGCTGTTTTGCACTGTTCTGCAGAGTGGATGCACAACAGTTGTACAGCTTAGCAGGACACAGTTTCAAATAGTTTTCATACTGAACTGGAAAATCTCCTAGATTTCTTGACAATCAAAATATGTGAATGGTAGAATCTGCAGTATTTTTTTTTAATTAGTTTGTTTCATAGAGAAGTAAACCAAGAAATTAAACAGCAGGAGAAAAATGTGTAATAAAACCAGGACTTTGAATTTTAAATCTGAAAGGTATAGTAATATGGGACCATGTGAACTTTTTGATTTAAGAAAATCCCTTTTTGTTAACCAATTGTAGTTATAGGACTGCCTTAACATTCTTGGCAATAATCAAGGGGAATGAAGTCAATTTTCCTTCAAACCAAATTCATAACAGTCTTGTAGCATTAACCACATTTGGAGACTGTCATTTGCAAACCACCTTTGCTGTAGGGCAGCTCCCTCCCTTGAGCTCATCATACAGACTCATGTTTACAACAGATGGAAATTGCTTTCAGCAGACTTCACTTTGTGAAACTTTCCAAGTATCACTAAATCTAATAGGAAAGGAACTTGGAACTAATAGTATCTTAATATTCCCATGTTTGTGGGATTGAATTAGGCTTCTGTTTTGACATGAGAAAGGCCACTTTGTGGTTTTATATATTCTTGTTGCATTCTTTCTGACTTTAATACTGCTATTGTATATTTTTGTAACTGTGGAGCTGATTAACTTTTTTTTTTTTTCCCCTACAGCATTGCTGTTCTACTGGACTTTAGCTTTCATAACTAAAACCATCAAATTTGTAAAGTTCTGTGATAATGGGGTTGGATTTTCTCAGCTTCGATTTTGCCTCACAGGACTCCTGGTGGTTCTGTATGGAATGCTACTAGCTGTAGAAATCAATGTCATCAGAGTGAGGGTAAGTTAGTATCATAAACGTCTCCTTGCAGTTTTTTGTTATTTTGTTTTAGGTGTTTTTTTATTTCTCTTTCTGGGTACTTAGTGTGAAATGCATTTCTGAAGGAGAGGAAAAAAATCCAGTTAGAAATAGAAATTATATCTAATTTTATTAGGCCAGATGAATCCATAATTTAAAAAAATGCTAGACTCCATTCTAGTTAAATTAAGATGAATTTCATCTGTTCAAGTCTGGTTTTTAAAATGTCTATTATGATTCACAGTTTCAGTCATCAGAAACAACTATTTCTGATGCAAGGAAAGTCTGGGTGAAAAGAGTCATCTGCTCTATCACAGAATAACTTAGACACGCAAATAACATCTCCAGAAGACAATCACAAGAAGTGATTGATTGGAGGAACTGGGGTTTCTATCAAGCCTCCTGTCTGTATATGTATTTATTTTTCCTCTGTAATGTCTGCTGTCATAAACCAAACTGAAAGATGGCTTTGGAGATCACTGGATAGATAAATGCCAAGGTTCTGCCCTTCACCTGTCCCTTGCTTAACTGTCTGCACAACTTAAACTTAGTCCCAGGAATGAAAGAAACTTTTCCATTTCCATTTTCTTGCTGCTCCCCTCATATTAGTACGTGAACTCTTTCCAGGAGTCTGTTCAGTAAGGTGAGGTCTCTATCATTTATTATTTTATTGTTTTCTTCGGGGATTTTTTTATGTCTGTATGTTTATTTGGTATTTTAGGACAAAAATATGCCCAAAAGCAGCCTTTTCAGTAACATTTTTTGAAGGAAAGATATGTTAAAACCTTTTTATATCATAATTTGAAAACAGTGGATCGGCTTCTGGGAAAAGTGAAATTCAGATGTGACATTGGAGACTTGCTCATAAACCTCCTTAGAAAAGAACTGCATAATTAAATGAGATCTAATCACCATGGACATATAGATTCCAAAGAAGAATAAACTTACTATTACCACTGCCTATTGTCATCTTTTTTCTGTGGTGGTATTTTTGGGGGTTTAGTTATTAAGAGATGCTACATATGCAAACAATGAATTAGACAGCAGTATGGATTTTTTTCTTACTGCCTATTGTGTGTCTGTCAGAGTTTGGAAAGCCAGGCTTGTTGCTGCAGCTGCTGCAGGAAGGGAACTGGAGTTGGCTACCTCTAGGGATGGGGGGGAAGAAAAACTCAGTGCAAGGCAGTATGGTATGGAGATGAATCACTGTGGTAGCATCAGGGCTGGGCCTAAGCTGTTATGGCCCACATTGCACAATTGAGGGAGGCTGGGGTTGTACTATATGAAATATGAAGTGAGCATTTTTTTTTTCTACAAGCATGCAAATTTGTAGCCCATAAACAAAGTAATAGTGAATATTGAGGATTATTTCTTTCTAGACTGGATGCCTCTGATTTTTCCTTAGTACCCAAGGAAACTGGATTGCTGTATTGGTTGAATTTGAATGCCTAGGTTCGAGGAGTACTTTTGAGAACATAGGACTGATTCTTTGAAAATCTGCAATGTTCTTTATCTCTTATTTATTCTGTGCGGACATCTATTTTCTATGCATTTAGTGTGATTCTTCTGGTATTCTTCTGCATTTCAGAGGTATGTTTTCTTCAAAACTCCTAAAGAAGTTAAACCTCCTGAGGATCTCCAGGACCTTGGTGTTCGATTCTTACAGCCATTTGTGAATCTGTTGTCCAAAGGAACATACTGGTGGATGAATACATTCATCAAGACCGCCCATAAAAAACCAATAGACTTGAAAACCATAGGCAAGCTTCCCATTGCTATGAGAGCTCTAACCAACTATATTCGCCTTAATGAAGCATTTGAAGCACAGAAGGTATGCAAAGCGTGGAATGATGTCAGTCTCCTTACGCAGTGCTTGCATTTGTCATTACTTTTTGAACTATAAGCATAATATAAAATTACACGAACGGACGTGATGCAAATGAAGTATCCACTGAGATCACTTTCCGTAGACCGAGAGATCCCATACTTGGTTGTACCTTGTACAAATAATGAAATTTCTCTAACTAAATATGCGTGTCAAAGAGTTACTGGTTACCTGTGTGCAAAATCCATATGGCCTCTCTTTTGTTGTGGAAAGTAATTACAGACTGTATTCACTGAAGACCATTACTATTCTTCCTAATAATCATTCAGTTACAGACTCAATATTAATAAGTCCTTGCAGGACTATTTTTTCCATGTTATTTCAGTTACAGTTTGTAGGAGAATTCAGAGCTGAAATTCTGTTTGACTTCCTGGTGGGAGCTGAGTGTGTTCAGGATTTTAAGAGAAGTCTTTTGCATCCTGTTTAAAAAGAGTGTAGATTGGCAGTCTCCATGTTCAAAAGAAAACAAAACCTGTCAGGTCCCTCGCTCTTTTTTTTTTTCTTTCTCTCCCAGCAAGCCATATACATTACACTTATTTGATCCTTTTAAGGGTAGGGAAGAAATAATGGTTCTTTCTGTGATGTGAAGGAGAGTACAAATTAATGCTTTGTTCTCACTCTATAAAAACAAATGAAAAAGGAATTGTAGTTCCAGTGGTTTTCTAGCTCAAAGATTGCAACATTTTGTCAATGAATTAAAGCAGGGATAAAAAAATATCATAATTTATCAGACTTGAGGTTAGTGTATAACATAATCCTTACTGTTTTTTTGTTTTTTTTTCTTTTTATTCTCAACAGAACAAAAGGTTGTCATCTCCTCAAGGCTCCAGATCAATTTGGTGTGCTCTCTGCTGTGCTTTTGGAAGACCATTGCTTCTCAGTAGCACGTTCCGTATTCTGGCTGACTTGCTTGGATTTGCTGGTCCGCTCTGCATCTCAGGGATTGTTCACAATGTTGGAAAAGGAAATAACACCATCCGGCCACAGGTACTGTCAAAATGTTGTAAAAACAGCAGAGTCAAGAAGGTGGTGCTATGGCTATATATTATTTGGCCTCAGTAAACAAAGTGACTCTGCAATGTGTGTGTGAATGCCAGAAATGACAGTGTGAATGTACTGCTTCTTATCTGCTTTGATACCTTGCTGGGGAGCAAAGCATGCAGCTAGTCAGGCTTGTGTCCTGGAAGACATCATCATTCAAGGTAATGGTGAAGCATATCCAGAACCCCACTAGTACCACAAGGATTTTAGGTATGGTCTTGAGTAGAGATTGAACATGTGACCGGGTGCTTTTCAGAAAGAAAAATTGTGATTTTTTTTTTTTTTTTAAATAGACTTGGCTGTTCATTTCCAAAAATAACTGATGTTTAAGAGGATTAAAGCAGGCTTTTGTCATCACAATAAAATGCCAAATTATTTAACTGTGATGAAGAATTTCCACTGGTGTCTTTGGGGAGGTTGGTTTTGAAAGATCAAGTGAAACACATTTTTAAAGGATGCTACTTCAGTGTTCCATGAGAAGCAGCAGACATACTTCTTGATTAACTTTTTTTTTTTAAAAAGGAAAAAAAAAAAAAAGACATAGGAAGTATCTTCTCATGATGAGTTGAGGTCACTTAGGCTGGATTTCTATGAGAAAGATCAGTTTATTTCTGCAACTCACCTATTGTTTGATATAAGACTTTTGTTTCTGCAGTCTGTTGACACTAATGGCAATATACCCATTAACTCAAGTACACTTTGGATTAGGTCCACTGTAAATATTGAAATACATCAGACACGTAGCAGGAAATTTAACAAAGGCATCAGACTAAAATTAATTGTTTATCCATTTTGTGATTCTTATCCTAATATTTGGAAACTTTGATATAGGATGTAGATTCAATGCAAACCAGTTAAAGCTGCTAATGAGAAAAATCAGACTACAGGGCTACGTTACAGCAAAGTTCTGTGGCAGCTTTTTAGTTTTGCTTCTTGATAATTTGTTTGAAACACTCTTTCTGCTGAAATTACGCTGAATCACAATTTACAGATTATGCTATTTAATTTTCCTATTAAAGCAACAGCTAGTGCTTCTCTGTGGAAAAAAAGCTCAGGTCTGGTCTAGGATAGGTCCTAAATAGAGCCTCATCCAGTCTTGACATGTTCCCTGTGTCTAGTTAAACTGTAGCCTCATTGCTGTCATTGACACCATTTGGGGATCCCCCAACAACAATATCCACTGATGGTGGTGGTAGTCCTTGAGTGACACTTAAGGATGTGTTTTACCTTTGCTAAAAGGTCTCACAGGAGTCTTTTCCTTCTCTCTTGACCTGGTTTATACACATAGTTTCTCTGTTAAGAGGCTAATTACATTTGAAAATTGGTGTTGCTGGATTAAACCTTTCTAAAATGCATGAAGGCTTTCTATCCAAACTATCTGTAAACAGACAGCTCCCACATGTCTGCACCTACCCGATCAACTGGGTCTGCTTTGGGAAGACACACGAAGTCTGCTGCTAGGAATGTTATATTCTTACTTGCAGTGAATCTAAAAAGGAGAATGCTGCCTTATTGTTTGCTCCTGATAGCCACATAGGTGTGAGAAACAAGCCTTCTAAAACACTGCCTTAGGAAGGGAAAGGTAAGTTGCAGGGAACATAGTTTGTTTCTGATGTGCTGCTGAGTTTGAGGGCGGTGGAAAGAATTGCCATACAGCAGGACAGCATCGGACAAGCAAAGTGAGCTGTGAGTACAGTGGAGAGCATCTTGTACCCATCCCTTAAAGTCATATTTCTTAATTTTAAATAGTTTAGATAGAGGAGATGTTGTAATGAGTCAACTGTATCTTTCAAACAGAAATTCTGTCTGTGATTCTGAAGGCAAAGTGATAAATCCTAGAATACACTATTTGCTCTCTTCTTCAGGCCCTTGTGAGAGTTATAAACTACCATGGAGCTGGAACTCTGAGGTCACATGGGTGTCATGGGCAGTATTAACTGCTTTAGTTAGTGCTGCCGTTAGAGAACCACAGCATCTTAAATTCTGTCATGCTCTTCATATTTATTTATAACTCCAGTATCAATATTTATGGCCACCCTAGAACATTCTTATGACATAAATTCCTCCAAGTGTTAATCATTTCACACCAAAGAAGAGACTGACAGAATGATAACCTTTGTAGTTTGCTGGGAGCTGCTTCTACATCGCAATGGTAGGATTAGCAGTTCCAGTATTAGGAACATCTGCTGACATTACACATTCAAAAGGTACACTTAACCTACAGACTCATTATTTAAAAAAAGTTTAGCCACTGTATTAATTTGTCATGTGGAGTTTCTATAAACAGTTAACTGCAAGGTGCAGATCAGATCTAATAAAATGTAAAGACAGGAAGAGTTTGTGACATAGTTTATTATGGGTTATAGCATTCTTGAAAATGGCAACTGCAAAGAAACTACGTAGGTAAAAAGAAATGTGCTGAGCAAGGAATTCAGCAGGAGTATAAATGGCAAGAAGCCCTCCAAGAAGAAATAGAAAGAAACTTCTTCTGAATTTTGCCTGTAATGGCAATGTAAGTCGGCAACTGAAGTTTTGAAGGAGCCAAGGGGAGAAAGAGGAGGGTGGAGACATTTCTGTTTCAGAAGACTTCCTGAGACAGAGGTGTCTGCTTGTTAAATACAATCTAGAATAAAAGCACTGCTTCCCTACTGAGCTATAGACATGCTTCAAAGTGCGCTTCGGTGATCTTGTGAATTTGCTGGGAGGTAATGACCATAAATAAAAACACTGAAGAAGATGCTGCAAACCAAAATAAAGTGCATAGTTCCAGGAGTTGAATGGATGTGGTTTTGACAAGTTATGAAGTTCATTTTAGCGTTCAGTAGCTAGAGATGCTAAAATAAGACTTGTTAATGCATTTTTGGAGTAGTTAGTCCTTTCTTACAATGGGTAAGATGGGTAGTGCACATCTTTTAGCAAATGACCATATGAATCACAGAATGTCTCTGGTTGGACTAGACGATCTTGAAGGTCTCTTCCAACCTTTGACCCAACACTGCAAGCTCACCACTAAACCGTGTTCCTGAGCAGCAGGTCCACACACCATTTAAATGCCTCCAGGGATGGCGAGTCCGCCACTGCCCTAGGAAAACCATTCCAGTGTTTGATAACCCTTCCAGTGAAGAAATGTTTCCCAGTATCCAGCCTAAACCTCACCTGGTGCAGCTTTCATCCATTCCCTCTGGTGCTGTCACATGTCACGAGGGAGAAGAGGCTGTCCCCCTCCCTTCTCCCACCTCCTTTCAGGTAGTTGTAGAGACCAATAAGGTCTCCCCTCAGCCTCCTCTTTTCAAGACTAAACAACCCCATCTCCCTCAGCTGCTCCTCATAGAACTTGTGCTCTATGCCCTTCATGAGCCTTGTTGCTCTTTTCTTAAGTTACTTAAGTGTTCTGGAGCTTTGGAAAGGTATCAGAAATCCTATGAAAGTCATTCTGCATTTAAATAAAGCTTACTGAGTTGGCACATTACATGACTTTTTCCTTGAATTGATAAGCTATGAGGTTTCAGATAAGGTTGTGAGCACTTTCAAAGTCAAAAAACCTGTGGTTATTTCTGCTTATTCTTTATGCAAAGCTGGTAATTAAATTACCATTGCACCTGATTTCTAACTTTTTTTTTTTTAGACTAAGATTCTTGGTGTTTTCTTTATTTCATCTCAAGAGTTCCTCTCCAATGCCTACGTTTTGGCTGTACTCTTATTTTTTGCCCTTCTATTGCAAAGGACATTTCTCCAAGCATCATACTATGTTGCTATTGAAACGGGAATCAACTTGAGAGGTGCAATACAGGTAACCAATGTATTATTAATGAACCTATTTTCATACAATTGCACATGCATTTGTAAATGCCAATTATAATTATGGTTGTTAAATTCTGAAATGCTTCTCTCCTGAAGTGCATTAAATGTAATTGTTGCCATTAAAGATTCTGTTAATGTAGACCTACATTCTCTTTCCTCTGCATGTTATTTGATGACTTTATGTAAATGTTTATTTGTAATATCTAATGCTGTATATCTTAATAACTATGAGCATAAACTTGCTGACAGCAAAACTGAATGTAAGCTTTGAAAGAATTTAGTCATGAACTAAGCCTCTCCCATCTTCAAGGCATGTTTTTGAAATATCTCGTGCAAATAATACAGCTTTTGTGTATCTTGGAAATATACTTTGGACAAAAGGATAGGTTGTCTTACTAATGCATGGAGTAGTATCTTATTCCACAGATCGCGCAACAAAATCTACCAGGCATTGTGTAATAATTAAACATAAGTGAGATTGGTAAAATGGAGTCCCTAATCATCATATAACTGAACAGCAGATCAAAGTTTTACATAGTATACAAAGATCTGTGCCTGGAAATGAGAGAACTGGGTGTAAGATTACAGTGCGTTATTGCCAAGCACACTGGCTGAGACCAACCCTCTGACAACTTGAAAGCCACCCTTGTAAGTTTCACCATTTATCCACTGAACACATAGATCCTTTGAGAGTCTCTGTGATAGATGGATGCACTCAATAGCAGCGTAATTGTTTAATTCTCTTTTGATCTTACACTTGGAAGAACTTGTCAGCTGCCAGACTTCTGGATTCCACCTATTGATTTCCCTTATTAGAGTGAAGTAGAAAATTCTTAAAGAAATATAAATTTCACCTGGGCTGTATATAAAAAAAATGCTGTGTTCTCTATCAAGCAGAAGAGATGCAACTGACCAAAAAATACATGGACCACAGCAAGGGTAAAAGGGGAACTGTTGGGAAATAGTGCTATGTTAATTTTGTTTAAGAAAAGCTTTTTGTTCTCTGCACTGGACATTACACAGAGTAACATATAATCATATAGAATAATAATTAATAATAACACCAGCAGTCAGCTGATTTTCAAAGATGAAAATTTTTAGCCGTCACTCTAAGCAGTAGAATTAGTGTTCATGGCAGTCTCCGTGCCAGTATTTGTATACAATTTTGTTCATATCATTGTTCAATTTTCTTTAAACCTTTTATCTCTTTTCTTTGCCTGTGTAAATCTGCACCTGTTCAACATGCCCTGTGTGACTTTATGCTTCATTATGGACACTTGGCACTTGATTCAAAGGCAGTTATTGAATAAGGGTGCCTCTTGTCAGCTAAGTCTCATGACTGCAAAGCATCACTGTATAATGCTTTACTAAACTAGCTGGTAAAAGTACACTGTCATTATCATGTATTGTTATTTTTATACATCATGCCTGATTCTGCACTGAAGTAACTGCTTAATTCAGTACAGAATTGGACCTGTTGCACTCATTGCCTGTGAATTAAACTTTATAATGGGACTGAGATCTCCAGTCAAAATGTAGCAATGTTCTAAGCCAGGACTATAGTCAGGGACCTGAATCAGTTGTCAGAGAAAGATAACAAGGGTTATAATATATTGACTATTATATATGGAATACAATGATATTTTATTAACATGTTACAGCAAGGGCACTCCATGAAGAACCTTGGAGGTATATATCAAAGTTGTTAATATGGTGCTTGGGTCTTTTGGGAGTAACAGGGATGCAAAAAGAGACCACTGGGACAACCATGATGTGTTTGTGTGTGTATATATATTCTATAGATAGAGTGTGTATATATATGCACTATATATACCCCTATATATGCCCCTAGCAGCACTGTGCTTCTTGTGGGTGATTAAGATGACAGTAGCTTAAAGTTTTTCATCATAACACAAAGGACCAAACTTGAAGCTCTTCACTCAGATTACTGGGAATGTCGGCTTCCCGCAGCGTGCTGGACTACACTTCTATTTTAGATGGAGATAGAAATCTTATTTTGGTACACTAACAACTTCTGATCTCTCTTCCAGACAAAAATATACAATAAAATTATGCAGCTTTCAACCTCTAACATGTCAATGGGGGAGATGACTGCAGGCCAGATCTGTAACCTGGTTGCTATAGACACAAATCAGCTGATGTGGTTCTTTTTTCTCTGCCCTAATCTTTGGGCTATGCCAGTACAGGTAAGGGGATTGAATGTGTTTTTGTTATACATGTGCATCAGCCATGTGCATGAGCTACAGAGATGCAAAATGGGACTACTTGGACAACCACGATGTGTTTGTGTGTGTGTATATATATTCTATAGATAGAGAGATTAGTGATTGAATCTGTAGATAGTGATAGATTGCTTATCAGTTTTATGAGAATAGACATAGTAAAGAAGTTATTCTTTAACTTGAAATAAGGTTCAAACTGTTAACTTCTAGAAACAATATATTTCACATCTTGTGACAGGACTCAAGGTATTTAGGATTGTGTTAGGATCTTGACTGTTGCCAAACATTCTTTGTGCTTCTAAGAAGAACTTCAAGGGTGCAGCATCTTGTTAGTAATTAGGATATCAGTATTTTTTGTCCATTTACTAGAAGTACCCAGTGGTAAGAAGTCGGTGGTTGTATACTGCTAAAACAATATTGCTGGAAGAGCTATGGGGGATCAGGAGAAGTCACCCCTTTAATTTAATGTTTAGGGTCCAGTTATCCCTGAGGCTTAGTCTGCATTGTAAGTCTCTTAGTAAAACCTGCTCTGTGAGATACCAATTTCATGTGTGCTTTTTTTAAGACTGCTCTGGCAGCTCAGGTTGGAGAGCGCTTAGTGCAGCTGAGAAGGAGGCCAATTTTATTGCATGTTCTGTAACATTTGGCTCTAATGTGCCAGAAGACAAGGGGTCATAAAGATTTTCTGACAGTCTTCTGAAAATATGATTGTATTTGAATTAAAACTCCCCCTGCAACGTTCCTTTAGCAGGTCAGGACAATTATTGTCAAAGCATGCTTCTGTTTTTTGGATGGCGCGCACATTGCAAAGCACAGCTCAATGAGTTACGGTGGTCATAAGGGTTTCTCCAAAAGATGTTTCCACGACATTCATTCAATAACTTGTTTTATGAGGCAGTGAAAGCAATTACTGAATGCTCAAGAGACTGCTAATAAAAAGTTGAACAAGCTTCATTATTAGCTAAACCAGATTTTTAATTGTTTTGTAGTTCTTAACCTAACAATCAGCATTTCAGCATCTGCTGTGGATTTTGTAATTATCCTCAACTTAGAAGACCTAGCTGTTTCATATTAAGTTAGGTTTTCTAAACAGTCCAGATAATTTGAGCCCCATCTTTCCTCTGACTGGACTCAATAGGAGCTTTATCATTGCTTTAAGTTACTGTCTGAAGGCCATTGAAATCCTTGAAAAGAGGCCTGGGGATGTCCATCAATTGAAAGACACCCTCAGTAGGCTTGGCTCAAACTCTGGGAGCAAAGTGAGGCCCTATAAAGGCTTTCCCTCCCACCTCCATTTTATAAACACCCTTGTTTGATTTTATTGTGATTATTAAAAAGTCCTGTGTTCTCATATCTCTGCTTCATTGGCAGAGCTAACTTTCTGATGTAGTGAAAGGATATTTGTCTCTTTCAAAACTGGTCACAAAGCAGCTTCTGGCTTAAAGTGTTTGCTATCTTCCATAAATAATCAAGACCAAATAACCAGAGCTTGTGATACGTATCTCTGGTAGGTAAGAGCTTTGGGATCGTCATGAAAGGGAAGAGTTTCATTACACACTTTTTTTTTTTTTAAATATGATAGTTACCTTCTCAGAAATGTTACTGAGTGTCTATATTCAGTACAGATCCCATCTGGCAGATGCTGTCCTCCAGCAGTTCAGATATTATCTATGTACTGTTTATTCTTGACTGTGTAGCGTGCAGTATGATAAATATAGAAGTGCTTGCAATAATGCTTACAGATTTCAGCACTTTTCAGATACAAGTATTCACATGCTGAGATTGAGAATATGTTCTCTTGGCCCATACGTGGTGAATATATTTTTTAAGCTTCTCCTTATCATTACAAGATAAAGAAGATGAAAATGGAATCACTTTTAAACTATTGACAACATAGATTTTTTAATTGCAAAGACTGATCCCTTCAATAGGCAGGATGGCAGGGGAAGCAGCTGTGAGCGAGAGACTCCCTCACGATCCAATAGCTAGAACAGCTTTCCCCTTCTCTGTGGGAGAAACTGAGGCTCTGTTTCTAGAGCCAGTTGGCCCCATCATGTTGTTTACAGTCAGCCAGTAGTGGGGGAAAGCAGGAGGTCAGTGTTCCTCATTGACTTGTAGTTTTGAACATCTCTTAACTGTGTGCTGTTCAGTGCTTTCCCCTACTTGAGTGACTAGATTGTCTGCCCAGGAAGCAGCAGTTGGGAATTAGTCTTGGTCACTAAAGACCACATTTTGGAGGGGAGCTTTGCCAGGGCCATCTGACAGAGGCCCTGGCAGGTTTTCTTTGGCTTCATACACTCATGGATTTCCTGATTTCGGACAGAAGCAGATGGTTTGCTCGCTCATCACTAAAAGATTTTTAATTTTCAATTTAACCTTTGCTCTTACTAGATTTGTGGTGTATATACAACGACACTGCACTTTCACGTTACTGCATGTTTCCTAAGTAAATACTGACTCATTTTAAGAGTCAAGTTTTAGTTTAGTTTATCTGCAGAGAGGCTTCAAAGGATTGTTAGGAATGAAAAATAAATCTGTATTTTTCTCTCTGTGTTCATGAAAATGTCAAAAAGGAAATATGGAAACTAAGAAATATTTTTCTTCATGGAAACACACAATTACCATAAATACGTGTGCGAATGGATGAGTTTATGGCTACTGAGCTTTGAAATGATGGAAGGCGGTGTTTCTGTGAGGATTATGAGAGTATGCAAATATAGCAAGAGTAGTAGATAACATTTTAAGGAAATTTCCATATTTTTAATTTTTAATTAAGGGAAATGATGCATGTAATTAACTTTCTATCACTGTATCTTCTGATTAATCTATCAGCTTATAATGATAAACAGTGAGTGTCGGTGCTCCAGACTGGTGAGAATAGTGGTGATTAACGTTGGTAGTGTGTATATCTTGCCTGCACTTATTGAGCTGTTTACAGGAGCTCTTTTCATGCAGACTGTGTCTCTGTAGATTCTTATTTCTCAGAAGATCAACCTTCTTTTTCTTAAGCTGTTTCTCTAATGTTCTTTAACAGTCATGGCCATTCTGATACTGTGCATCCTGATGACGATACCTTGTGTGCTTATGTTAGGCTTTATTTGAAGTGAAGGTTCTTAGTGACAGGATTTATGCTGTTCCTTTTTTAGGTACCGGTCAGCAATAATGCCATGTTAACATTTAGAAGATCAATTGTGTTTTAAATTGTATTTCATATTGGCTTCTATAATAGGAAAAGAAGCATGCCTTCTTTCTGGAAGTCCCTTGTGTTGTGGACTAGTGAGTTCTGATCAAAGTGGGAGATGTTATTTCTTCCCTGGTGTAAAAATGCTTAAATGTCAAAGGAAAAAAATGAAATCTTATATCAAAGAAAATGCAGGCTATGTCATCTGGCCAGTGGGGAAAAATATTTAAGAGTGACTGTAAAGGGAATATCTCCATGTGTTACTTTAAAGTATTTTTAAATAGCCTTTAAATTTTATTTAAAGGAGGTTTTATAAATGTATTCAACTTTCAGTAAAGTTATTTTAAGTATTTGTGAGAGTTGCATTATAGAAGATATGCAAATCTGTACAACCTTTAGGTATTTAGGTGTTTGGGGTTTTTTAGGTGTGTTTTTGTTATGGGTATGCTTGGACACTGTGATTGAGGTCCTTTCCAACCATGAATATTCTGTGATTCCATGAACCTTTTGCTGCTCATAATGGGGAGTCCAGGAAATGGAAATACAGAGAATGTGCAAGGAGGGGGATGGAACTAGGTGCATATATTTGGACCTCTGACAGAATATCCTGACTGATCAAATTCAGCTGTGCCAGTGATGCTGAATGCACTACATTTGGGGGTAGGGTTCGCCATGGCAGCTGTTGGTTTTGAATGTGCTGTCCTGTTACCTTGTGATTGCTCTTTGTGGTGCATACACAAAGTGAAGCCATCCCAAGCCTTCCCCTCACCTTCTTTTCTCACAACAGATAATTGTTGGAGTTCTCCTGCTCTACTACCTTCTTGGAATCAGTGCCTTAATTGGAGCAGCAGTAATCATAGTCCTTGCACCTGTTCAGTACTTTGTAGCCACAAAACTCTCACAGGCCCAGAGAAGCACATTGGTAAGTGTCTTCAAATTCATACATGATATGATTATCACCTCTGGTAATTATGCACTGGTCCGTGGTTGGAATTCTAAAGCTAGCTGTGGAGATTGACCAGGTACTGATTCTGAAACCTTTTGTAATGTTCAAGAATGTTAAGCTCAGGGATGTGAAAACATGGTAAGCATAAGCAGTAAAGATGCAGGATTTGGTGTTTATATTTTTCAACAAGTGTGTTTTTCCCTAAGAGAAAAAAAAAACCTTAAGATCTTTCTAACTTGCAAATGTAAAGTCAGCAATGCTTGACTGAAATGGCTTTGTGCAGTCAGTGCACAAATAAATGAATTGTGCAGGGCAGACTGTCCAAGCGGAAAGTAAGTAGCAATGCTGCAACTAAACTCAGACCCCAGATATATTGTAGATGTGGAGATTTATCAAACTGATTTATTTAAATTACTTGCAGGCATTCCTAACTCCAGCAACATGCTCCTCAGCTGGGGAGCTTAGAGGTCTGTCAAGTCACAAGCTGTGGCTCGATCCCTCACTTGGCTTGTTTATAATTTGAATGGCCTGCACCACTGCTGACCAAGTTACATTGGTTGAACCTTCTCCCCACATTCAGCGGCTGTTGCACTGCCAAGGAAGCCACATAGGCCTGTAATGGACCCAGAGAGCTTGCTGAAATCTCTTCCACCACAAATCACGGGTGGTAATGAGAGGTATTAGTGCACCTTCCAGTGTGGAAAGTAATGCCTTCACATCAGCCCTATGCACGCTTCTAGAGATGTAGACAGCAGTCATCCATGTAGCATCCAAGCAGATAGCACCACCTAGAAATCCCTGCAGATGGGAGCAGCACGTTTGGTGATAGAAATGGCTCCACTGCACAGTGTAGTGCAGTACAAAGATCCTTGAGTTAGCCTGAAAACTGGAAGCAGCATAACTTCCAGTTATGCTCTGCTGGGAGTATAATTTGTCTAGTGTATTATTGTGCCTGAGCCAGCTGGCCCTGCTCAGAGTAAAGGCTCCCTCCAGGATCACAGCTTCTTGTGATCCTTGGCCTTGCTGTTTTGAAGCTTGGCATTGATGTTTCGACATCATGTTGACTGGGTAGAGTGGTGTCCCCAGTCACAGCTCATCTGTGTGTTCTGATCTCCACTGTACCCTCTCAGAGTGCTTGTTAAGAATCCAGCCAGTGTGCTGGGCAGTACAAGGCATGAGACGCTGCCTTGCAAGTCATCAGAAAGGTGAAAGAGGAGTAAAATTTTCAGTACAAGCTATATAATGTAGAAGTACAAACCAACTGCCTGCTCACTTGAGCTCTAGGGAAGCTCATCCTTGTGAAAAACAGTAACAAAACATCTGAATGGACAGAACTGGTAAAGTATACCTGACTGATTACAAGGGTCTACATACAATTTTTCTGTGATCCTTATGTTTAGGGACAGGTACTTTAATTATACTCTTTGAGTAAATGTGCATGTAAATGTTGCAGGAGTACTCCAATGAGAGACTGAAGAAGACAAATGAGATGCTTCGAGGCATTAAGCTCCTTAAACTCTATGCTTGGGAACACATCTTTCACAGCAGTGTAGAGGAAACCAGACAAAAAGAAATGACTAGCCTCAAGTCTTTTGCCCTTTATACTTCCATATCCAGTAAGTCTTTTTCTTCATTCTAATCCACTGTTCAGCTGAAGTGGTACTGCATTATTAGTTACTAATGAGTTTACCATTTCTCTGTTGAGATCGTTTCAGTTGCTTTAGGCTCTGATCCATACTCCTCTCTTTTCGTTTAGTCAGACTCTACAATTAATTCAATAGGATTTTGCCTGTATGGGAAATCTGCCTAAAAGAGAAAGTTGCGACGAATGCTTCATAGCATTAGCTTTTCTGGAGAAAAGCTTCTGAGGGAAAGTTTTCAAGTCTGAAGGCTACCTTCAGAGCATTCAGGAAGAAGCTTTTGTTCGTGCTTTTTTTTTTTTTTCTTCCTGCATTGTGCACAATCCAGTGTAGCATAATATGTGACAGGAATTGTCTTTGCATTGAAGGGCCAACAGAGGGCAGTTAGACTTTCTAACGCCATTTGGATTTCTTCTAAAATCAAGTGACTCATAAAAGTGTTTCTATATCCTAAAAAGGTAAAATATAAGAATCGTGGTGGTTTCGCCAGTCCATATCCAGGTTCTTTTGTCTCGTGTTACCTTTCAAGTTGCTTTAAGGCATTTATCATTCTTTTAAAAAGGTTTAAGGTCCAGTTGAACACTGTATTTGAGAAGATTATATGGACCATCTGTATAATTGCCACTGTAATACTTCAAAAATAATTAATGAAGTCATACTGAAGAACACTGGTCATGTTTTCTGTAAGGCATTAATGAAATGGAAACTTGTAGTGAGAAGTATTCAAGTGCCACAAGCTACCTGTACAGATATCTCCTACGTTAAAAAGGAAGGCTGTTCCTTGGGAAAATAACTTCCAATCTGATTAGTATGATTTTAACTTCATTCACCCAAGAGACATGCAGATGACTTTCTTTCCTGCCAAACGATCACAAAGGTAATGCACTCTGAGGGAAAGATCCTGATCCCCCTGAATTTAACTGACATTACATTGAGGTTTTTATTGACTTATGAGACCAGAATTTCTCTCTAGGGATCCTGATTTCTCTGTTTGCAGAGTAGTTTCCATTTTGACATAAACCAGAATTTAGCTGGAGTAGATTGTGTGTCTGGAAACTCTGTCCTACACCCAGATCCGCACAGACGGGCTGCCTTTGTTTGCACTGCTTCATGTGGCAATAAAATCTATTTATAGCCAGAGCCACAGGTTCAGCTCTAGAACTGAAGGAGCTGCGGACACTTATTTG
Organism: Chloroceryle amazona; assembly: GCA_027560015.1. Taxonomy (NCBI): domain Eukaryota; kingdom Metazoa; phylum Chordata; class Aves; order Coraciiformes; family Cerylidae; genus Chloroceryle; species Chloroceryle amazona. The sequence continues at coordinate 49,041 of JANHFX010000804.1, read as the reverse complement.
ATTTTAAATCCCCACGGCATCTTTTGTAACAGCCACAAAAGGGGTATTCATTCCATGAATGCTGACTATTTTGTAAAGAAATAGTGACATCAGTATCAAACTATACTATTAAAACATTCTAAATATGCACTCATGCTTCTTGAAACAATGTGTACATTTTCATCCTTATTTGTACTGTGCATGACGTTTATGTGTGTGCAGATCAGTTTCTCAGCTGGGGTAAACCAATTCAGCTTGTTTGTTGTTGCATATCATTTTGGTTTATAAAGAATTCCTATAGTTTCAGCCTAGGAATTCCTTACGCCCTCTGTCTGTAGCAGAAATTACACTGATCTTTACAAACCTGCAATTTAGCAGACTATGTAGTGAACATCAGTGTGGGAGAATTTGCTGCTTTTCTCACTAAGTATGAACAGAATGACAGGTGTAATCAGCACAAAGCATGTTTGCTAATATTATGTGAACCTATGATTTAATTTTTTTTTTAAGAAACAAATTTAAAAAAGAATGAAGAAGGCAGTAGATGCAGAGTAGTTTTTATGTATTGGTGATGAAGAAGAAGGCAGATGTTTCCTAGACCATTTCCTGGGAGTGAAGTCACCCCAGCTGTCTTATAGCAGGTTTTGCCAGTCCTACAATATATTTAATCTGCCCAGTGCTGTATTTGCCAGGTATCTTACACTCTGGACAGCAGAAGAACAAGATCCATCTCCAAGAAGTTCATCAGCTTTGCTAGATTTCCTCATCAGATTCATTCATAAAGCAAACAGTATTCAGCCGTCTCAAAGGCAAATTGCAAATGCAAGGATTAAGTAGAATTAAGTAGTCTGTAGCTGCAGGGAACAAACGTCACTTCTTTTTCAAAATTTCTATGTCATACCTCAAGTTTATACCAAGTATGAAAACAGGACAGAAAGTAGAATACTTAGGAGAAGGGAAAGTCTGAGCTGAAGCTACATTGTATTCCAATACAGAGAAGAACATTCTCCTGAGAATTTTTATTTTGGAAATATAGATATTTTTATGGATATTTTCATTTTGGAAATATAGATACAAATATCCCTGTATTTTCTAGCACACTATTCTGTTGAGGAATTAGAACTACATGAAATAACATAGCTCTTATTTATGCTTGAGTACATGCTTTACAAGTATGTTACAGGATTCCTTAACGTATTGTCAGACATTCCTACATTTAGAAGATCTTTAAGTTCTTCAGGGGTTTATGTCCAGAAAAGAATGGACAAACTCTTTGTGGGTCAAATGATGACCCTCCATTTTAGATGAAGTAACTGAGGAGTGCTTTTACTGTGTGAACATTGGCTGTACCTAGTTGGAAAAAACGTCAGGCATAATTTAAAAAACAGAAAAACTGACCAGGCTCTTTCTTTTCTGTTATACCTGCACTGATCTCCAAATTCTATTTTAGCTATAGATTCTATGTTCTTTCTATTGCTTACTTCATGAATTAAAATTGAATGAAGGTGAAAATGAAAAGGTGACGATTAAGTAATGCACTCAGGTTGTGATAGAGGGGACAGATGTGTGGGGTAAGATTGTAGTTCTAGTTCAGACTCAAGCTCTCGGAGGGATAACTGGTTTTAACTGAATTCTTAACCCATATTCCTGCTCAATCTAAAGGAGATCCCTGTACAGAAATGGTATTTGCTTGCTTCTCCCTATCTGTCTGTTTAATACCTCTGAATCCTATACTTTGAGTTGCTATAGCAAGGGAATCCAGGGCACCAAGACAGACACTGTTTGAAGACAGGGAGGAAACTGGTTGTTTGCATTTTTAATAACTCAAGGCTCAGCTGAAATCAGACCACATTTAGGTACCGTTAGAACATGTATTGAGCTCCTGAGGGCATTTCACGAAGTAGACATGCTGAACAAAGCAGGAGTAGGAGTAATTATGAATAAAACCTCCATAAGAATAAAATAAGTGGCAGTCCTGCACTGTATTGCTGTGTATTTCCTTACCCTTTGAGCTGCATCATAAAACCTGAGGGGACCACACAGCCCTGTACTTCACAAGTGGTGCCCCAGAAGTAGGTCACAACGTGACACATGTGCCCTGGCTCTCCCAGGAGGTCCTGCCACTGGGCTGCATCTGAGGCAGAGTTAGGGGTGCAGCCAGGCTCTGGGGCAGTCCAGAACTGTGATCTGTGCAGCCACTGCAGGATCTCCTTTCCTCTTACTGTCACATATTCAAGCCACCTGCCAGACCTCATACCAGCTCAGCTTTTCTGCCTGTCCTGAGATGGACACATGCAGTGCCCCTTGCCTGGACTGCATGTGAGGGCATCACAGCTCAAAACCAGTTGACTAGTCATCACTTCCGAGGGTGCACTGCTGGGTTCTGTCTGTTCTGATGACATGAAGTAAACTGTAGATGTTTTAAAACATCATACTGATGGGTGTGGATACTTGCGCATCTTTCCTATCTTAAGCATAGAAAACGCCATTGTAAACTAGTGCTAGTAGTATTTTAACATTAGCATGTCTGAATGGAAATCGTTTCTAAATGTTCCTACATGTTTTCCTTCACAGTCTTTATGAATGCAGCAATACCAATTGCAGCTGTACTTATAGTAAGTATGGACTTTTCTAAGTAGTGTTAATTACAACTGCATTTTCATTTATAAGTGATGTGGAAATGAGGAAGGAGGACAGGATGCAAATCTGCCACACATTTGCAATTCCTCTGGGAAAGAATGGAAAATGCCCACTTGTCGTCTGTGACCAGAAGCAGCCTGGAGTATGCAGCACTGCCCCAAACTGTTAAGAGAGTATAAATTAAGATTCTGTAATTTAAGTGCTTAGGATATATGAAATCTTTGTGTGTTTCCTTTATGACAAAATGCTGATGATAAGGTCTGTCTCTTTGTAGACATTTGTGGTCCATGCTCATCTGACAACTAAGGCTGACTTCTCCCCATCTGTGGCTTTTGCCTCCATCTCCTTGTTTCATATTCTTGTGTCTCCGTTGTTCCTGCTCTCCAGTGTGGTTAGATCCACTGTCAAAGCATTAGTAAGGTGAGAACTCTAACATTAATCTTTGCAACTGCATCTTTGACTTCTGAGAATGTCTGTTGCTCACTTTACAATTGTAAGTTTAGAAATAGTGTGGTGATGATTTATCTGTTGTTGTTGTAAATTGCTTCCCAGCTTTTTCTCTTGCATGGTTCCCTTTATGATAGCATGTGGACCAAGTTCTTTGCTGATACATTTGTCACAACCAGTATTTTGTAGTCCACAGCTAGTACTTCATTGAGTAGAATGGGTTGAGCTATATTGGTACTGCATACAACATGTAAGTGGTAGCAAGAAAGGAAGCGAAAACTTAGTTAATATTTAGTTTTGTAAATCACCCAAATGTTTCCCTCCATCAATCATGTAGAAGGGAAGCACATCTGTTTCAGCCTGCATTTCCTGGGTTGTGCTTAGCCTCCACCCCTCTGCCTGAGAGATTGCTTGTTGGTGGAGAAAGAAACAAACTAAAAAAACCCCATAAAAATCACTGTTAAGAGTGAGAGTAAGTTAATAAATAAAAGTCTGCTCCAGACTTGATGAATTTTTCTTTATGAAGCTGTTAGTCTGCTCAGAAACTGAAAATACCACCAGTAGAATTGCTGTTTCACTAGTTTTACTTGAGTATCAACAACAGATTTGTACTAAAACCTCTTAATGCTTTTCATGTGCAATGTAACTCTACCTGACTGATAGGGGAAGGAGAAGAGAAATTGGGCTTCTTTATTAGGACCTCTTTGTGACCTGCAATATAGCTGTCTGAAGAGCTTGTCTAAACTATGGGACAGATACTGGACACCAGCCCTTGCTTAATTGCCTTTGTGTCACTTTGGAGAGGGAAAGGAGACTACAGACGGAGGTTGAGAGTGCCTTTGCTGCTTCAAAATTCGCTGACAGTGCAAAGTCACAGCTGTGTCCTCTCCTAACGAGCGTAGAATCTGAGAGTGTCAGCAGCTGGCATGAAATGTTTTGCAGCCACTGGCACTCCCTAGAGCCATGGCAAATTGTCATGCTGAGATTGTGGTAGGAAAGCATCTGGGAACCCCCACTGGCCCTGGTAATGGGCACGTATTTTGACCAGTGTAAGGTTTTCTTCATAAATGTGTGTTTATTTGTGTGCCTATTGATTCTGCAGGAACAATTCTAAAGCAATTAGTATCAACCAAGTATTGATTGTTGCTAGCTGGGAGTTCTTCATGAGTTATTCTCTAGTTACCTCCTTGTTAGCAGGCTATTGCCCTGCCATTTGTAGTGCAGGCAGGGATCCCCTGGTTCAAACTCTGATCCCTGCCCTGGCTGTCTGTAGCAGAGTAACCCAGGTAGTGTTCCAGAGTGCATTGCTCCATCGTGCTGCTGGTGCTACTCCAGCTGTGTTTTGTGAGTACCCCATCCTTCAGCACAGTACGTTGGAATAATGTGCCACACACAAGCAAATACACGCTTGCTTAAATACTTTGGGAAATGTGTAAAAGCAGGCAGTTGTTAGAAAGCTGTGTTTGTGTCAATTGAGCACAACCAGTGTTTATTTTCTAGAACTGTGTCCTGCTGTTACACCTTCCTGCTAACAAGTAGCTGATCAGCAATAGCAGGTAAAGGTAACCTGACTTAATAAAGTTGTGCTTCAGCTTTCTTTAGGCTGAGATATTCCAACTGGTTTTAGCAAGTGTTGAAGACAGCTTCTGCTGTAGTGCAGAGAGGAACTAAGTGAAGCAGATGTTCCAGCAGTGAAACGAGCACATAAAGGAAACTAAAAGGTCTCTCAATGTTTGCTATGGTCTCTGATGCTAGGTGCTACTTACTAAGGACAATACATTCACAAATCAGCTCATCAGTATCTTTAGTAATTGCTTATGTGCTCAATTGCAAAGCATCCTCATAGCTTGTCATTGAAGCTATCAACAACTGTGTGATTCGAACAGTAAAACAGATTTAAAGCTTCTGTCCCACATAAGGACTCTGCAAACTTCCCAAGTTGTGGGGCTGGGGTGTTTGCTTCTGGGAGGGAGAACTGTTGGAAGTCCTGAGGAAGGTAAGAAATTTTTATGACTTTGGAAGGTTGGTTTGTTGTTGTTTTTTAAATATGTAGAGTGTTTGTGCCATTGAAAATTAAAACTGAGCAGCCTGTTGATGTATTCCTTAAAGGGAAGATCTTCAAGGACAAAGTGTGTACAATTTTCCATTGGCAAAGGTTGAGCAGCAGGAGTGGCATTATATATATTACTGTGTTTAATATGAAACTGCCTTTTCAGTCAGCTGTGCAAATAACCATGCTTTAATCAATATGTCTATTCTGTGGCTTAAAAATAAGCTTCCCCCATGGAGATATTGGAACACTAGTGAAATTGCAATGTCAGTGAGAGCTCTGCAGAAAATTGATATGTTTTTATTCTTTAAGAGAGCAGAACTGTGTGGCATCTTGAAATATGAGTTGCTGCCTCTAACAAAAAGATGTAAAAAAAAAAAATAAAAAATCTCACAGCTATACTGTGGTTCCTCAGTAATTGCCACAGGAGCAGCAATTCCAGGATTAAGCAGAGCGTTGAGCTGAGAGCTTGCACAGAGAGGTCTTGGCACTTGAAGTACAGCCACCTTGATACACAACCAGATTGCAGAGAGCAAAATCAATCTACTGAATGGCTTGAGAAAGACATGGTCTTGTTTGGGGATGCATGGTCCAAGAATATGTTTGCTGTCTTCCCTTCTCCCCACTAGACCCTGGAGCAGAAACATAGGGAACTTCTCTGTGTTTTTCATACCTCCAGAGCAATTATTCAAACATCAGTGTAATTTTCCTCTAGAAAATGTAGGTGCAGCTGCATACCAGCTCTCTGTATAGGCAGCATCTGAATCATTATTTGGTCCATTTAAAGGCATCTTTTAAACATCAGGCTCACTGAGCAAAACAGGTAAGATCATTCCTAGCCCTGTTTTCCATAGTTTTGTGCAAATATATCTTTAGTGAAGGGGCTTCTGATTTCTTCCTTTGTGATAACAGACCTTCCTGTTAAGGAATTTTGGTCCAGGTTGAATTAGTTATTACTCCTCTTGTCCCATCCAAATACTTTTTTCTCCCTCTTTTCAGTTGCTTGCAGTACCTGCTGTAGCTAACGTCACTCCACTGTGTATCTCTTAGTTCTCAGCTGCCATAAACAAGGGGGCAGGTAGACAGAAAACCTGTAGAACCAAGTCTCTCCTAGGCAGTTCACAGGTGGCTCTGACCTGTACTTGCAGGACAAGTGGTAACTGTACAAGGGGTCAGTCTCAGGTAGTGCTGGAAGACCTTGGTCCAAGTGCTGTTTTAGCACCAATGGGTTATCTCATGAGGTTCTTAGAGGAAACTATCTCCCTCTGATGAAGAAATTCCTGGCAGTATAATGCAAATTAAATACTGGCGGGTTTATTTTTATTTTTTAAGATTTGCATACTAAAAGATAGCCATGTATCACTATTCTACAGTGGTATTGTTTGCTTCTTTCTCCAAAATTAGCCGATGGCTAAATATTGAAATCAATTTTTTTCAATCCTTGTCCATAAATTTATTTTTAGGCACTTAAAGGCCTTCTGGCACTTTAGTGTTTTGGAGAGTGATAGTTAATTTATTTCCAGTTAATTGAGTGCCTTTGATGTTGAGTTCATGATTCAATCTACTTCCTTTACAAATTTAATTTGCTCTCCTTGGGAGTAGATTAGGTGTATATATGGTTTATAAAGTCAGGTACAGAGATAAAATTGATGTTATGATCTGTTAAATGTCATAATAAAAGCACATTATCTCTTAGCTAATTAAATATTAAGCAGCTTGTGAAGATTTTATGCCTTCTCCTTTGTTGCTGGTTGTCAGGATTCCTTTTATATCTCATCTGTTGAACACTGTTCTATTAAGACCTATTCCTTTATCATGTTACCTCATACACTTTGTATTTCATCATAGCTGGTTGAATTTAGCTGACAGTGTATGGATTTCATCAGGCTGTTAGTGTTCGTAAAACTTCATCAGAAGTGACTGTGCAACACTTAGTAACATAAATGATGTTAATTCTACTTCAGCACATGGCTTCAAAATGAGCTGCTGTTGTAGCTGGTCTGCATCCCACCAAATGCGTGGAAAAAAAATCTTTCCTGTAATCTCTCTGGTGATAGCAGGAAAGACAGGACTTGAGAAATATCTGCACAAACCATTAAAATATAGCTGTCAGTAGACAACAGGGCTTGTCAACTTGCCTTGCAGTGACTTCTCATTGCACATTTTTGTATGCCTGTAACAAAATTAAAAGAAATGAACTATGCAGCAGACAGTGGATAAAGTACTAAAAGTGATGCTCACTGATAAACATTGCAGTGAACAGAAGTTTTGCATTCCAGGCTGAGGTGTGACTGTGTTTTCCCTTTCAGCGTTCAGAAACTAAGTGAATTCCTGTCAAGTGAAGAAATTGGAGAAGAGCATGATAAGTCTTCAGATCTAAGAAGTGCAGATAATCACAGCAAATACCAGGCGGTGGTGAGTGATGCTGTTTAATTGAAGGTGAAGTGACTGGAAAAATTTGTACCCAGAATAAATTAACCATTCCCTAATTATTATTTCTTGCAATTGCAAAACCTCTTTTTAATACCCTGAACTGTGCAGGTCATAACATGGTTGCTTGGGCTTAGGACATTTTGCTGGTGCTGCCACCAGTGACTGCTTATTCCTGTCTTTCTGATTTTGCACAGCCACTCAAAGTTGTTAACCGCAAGAGGCCTGCCAGGGACGACTGGAACAATTACAGCTCTCACATGAGAAGACCCATTAACATCACAGAAGCAGATGATTTTTGTGTAAAGGTGATATGAAGGTCACTCTAATAACACTTACTATAGCTCGCTAATAGTCACTTTTGTGTTCTGATAGCAGTTTCAAATTCAAGAGTCAGCATTTGATGTAAACAGTCAGATACTTGTGCTCATGTCAGAGATTAACCTCCGCCTTTCTTTTCTATGCCTTTCATTTTAAGAGCTGACTACTGACCTCTGTGTTGTGATCAGCTGCGTATATTCTCTAAATTTCACTCTGCAATTTTTTATTCGATGTGTTTAAGTTGCTAGCCCTGTTCTCATGACAGTTCCAACGTGGAACATAAAACAGCTCAGGTTGGAAGGAACCTTAAAACATCATCTAGTCCAACCTTTTACATATGCCAGACTCTTTCTTCCATTTCCAATGCCTGTGCAGAAAAATGGTATGAAGAAAATTCAAAATAATTTGGTTTCGACATTCCTAAAATAACCTTGTCATGGGTCTTTCCTTTCCTCTTTTGGAATTCCTAATAGCCTTTCAAGATGAAGTTAAAAACTGATGGCCAAAGACCTAACTTCTTGGAATAAAACTTAAAATGACTCATGCCAAGACTGATGCTCTTGATTTGCTATAGAAATGTCCAGAAGTCATAAAAATCCTGGTGGTTGTTATAGTGATGATGCTGTTTATTTCAGAAGTCTGCTGTTACATTTCAACTTCTGGAATGAAAGAATTAATGATTCAGTTATATGGTACTAAGTGGGACAAATGGTAGTGCTTTCAGGGGTTTATTTAGAGGCTGTCACCTGACATGCTGCTTTGGTGCAGGATCCTTTTTGAAAAGACTTGTAGGGACATAAGAGGAATATTTGGGAGAGGGTTTTGGGCAGGGGGGGAGGGTGGTGTTGGATCAAAAGACAGCCTGGAGTGACAAGAAAGGAGTTTGTCACAAAGGAGAGGCCAGAGCAGTAACCCCAGTAAGGACAGTATTTTTAAGGTCTTGAACAGAAAGCCAGGACTCTCTATAATCTTTGGCTCCATCTGCTGACATCGTTGCCACCAGTGGCACCTGGGGCAGGGAACTGCAGTTCTAAGTACTGTCTGTATGCTGCTCATTGCCCATGAAGGGACGTTTTTTGAGAGAGGATCCTTCTGTAGTCTAGAGGGAGGAACAATGCACTTTCTTTTGCTCATTTTTTCAGGTTGCTTCCCAAGATAAAAGTATCATGCTTTTTTTCCTCCAGGATAGGATTGAAGTGTCCCATTCCACTCAGATAAAAAAAAAAGAAAGTGGTACCTTGCATCGCTGAAAGGCTTTAAAGGCTTCAGTAGCTCTGAAAAAGTGAGAGAAGACAGTCCTGTACAAATACAGGCCTTTTAAAATTGTCTGCTCTTTCCTATTTTTCACAGTGTCCATAGAAATCTCTGTTTAAAGTCCTGAACATCTTTTGTTTCTTGGATTTGGTCTTTCTCAGTGAAAAGATTTCTGTATCTAGCTAAGATCACTTTATCTGAGAATGGTAACAGAAATATGAAAGAAAATACTCTAATAGGCAGCAACATCTAATTTCTTTGGAAAGTTCTGAAAATCTCCTTGGAATTTGGACCATGTAATTGTTGCAGTGAGTGCCTAAAGTGACATTCAGTGTTCTGCTGAGAGCAAACTATGACTCTATATAATTTAATGGTATCCTAATCATTTCATTTAGCTCATGTGCTCACCTTACAAATAACAAAAGAAACCCTAAACAGCAACTTCTTTTTCCCCGGGAATTTTCCTTAGTTTTCTACTTGTTGTGCTTGTTTGGGTTCAGAGACTCTTGCACATCCAGAATACAGGTCTTTACCAAATCAGTCACTTGATCTGTTTTCTGCAGTGAGGAGAGGCTGACTGTTTCTGTGCTCAGTGGAATGAGAACAGAGTTGGTGTCTCTGATTTTGAAAGAAGTTGTCAGCTCTAAAGCTGTTGTTCTGTTTCTTGTTTCTCTCCACCTTGGCATAGATCACAAATGGATTTTTCACTTGGACACCTGAAGGTCCTCCAGCCTTGTCCAACATTGATATCCGAATCCCTCAAGGTATAAAAAGACATAAGATATGCAGAATAAGATGTTTTTTAATGTGAGCAACTGGTAAATCAGAAGCTTATATACACTTTCTTCTCTCACAGGTCAGCTAACAATGATTGTAGGACAGGTTGGCTGTGGTAAATCATCTCTCTTGCTGGCCATACTTGGTGAGATGCAGAAGATCTCTGGAAGCATATCCTGGAGCAGGTAGTGCTATTCAAAAACTCAAGACTGAGTAGAGTATTAATGAAGAAAAAAAGCCAAAATCTATCCTTGGAACATTTTTGTGGAGTCAGGGGTTTTGCAGGTGTACACTCAAGATAAAAACCTAAAAGTAGGAGAGCATATCAGAAAGAACCCCCAGCCAGGGTCAAACAAGCTGCTATTCCATCAATAGGAATAGCTGACTGCACTTGGGCATTCTGCACTTCAGCAACATCACCTGAGTGGAATCGTAACTAATCTGGGATCAGAATTAATTAGCTGAAGTATTGTGCTGCTATAGAATGGCATTTTCCCTTGCAAGCCTGAGCTTATGGCTTTGAATGGAACTATAAGGAGGTACCAGCTCACCAGGACTGGTCTCTGGCTGTGGTTTTAGATGTGAGCTCTATCCCAGTACTGGTCTAGTGCCTGAGAAACTGAGGAGATGTTTATAAGTGGCAGTGACCTCAGGGTACTCCCCAAGTGCATTCTGCCTGATTTGACAAGAGGGGGGTAGTCAAATCCTTCCCTCCTTTCCCAAGGGGACACAGCAGCTGTGCTCTGACAGCCAGATAAAGGATTGTGTCTAATTTTTGTACTGGCCATGAAGGGAGGAAAAGAAGCGCTACAAGTCTCCAGCAACTGTACTGCTGGGACTTGGTCTTTCAACCCTCAGAGTGACAGATCGTATAATATATCACAACTCCTGTATGTGGTTTCCAGTAAGTTACTGTCATCTCCTGTATGTTCTTTGAACAATATGTGTGATCATTTTTGGCCTGTTTATTTTACAGTAGTAGACTTCCTAGTCATACAGACTACACTTGGCCTTCTGGGATATGGTTCTCTGTAGGTAAAGCTTGACAAATTGCGGAAGAACCTAGAGAAACAATTCATTTTAATGATTGGGAATGAATGAACAACAGTGCAACTGTAAGTCAAATATACACATTCTGGACAGAGGGCCATTGTTACCCAGTGGGTTCTGCACTGGTTTTGTGAAACGGTTCTCACAAATTCCATGAATGTTTGTAGAGAGATTGTATTTACAGCCAGCCTTCATGCATAAGCCAGTCACACTACTCAGAATTACATGTGCTGTAATAGTAATAGTACAAGGAAGGAAGGTTCCCTATTTTATAGGTGAGGAAAATTAAATATAGGAAGGTGACCCTTTCAGATGGTGAGTAAGACAAGAACAGAAGCCAAAGTTCTAGAATGTGGTGATCTATCCATTCAAACATACTTCCCTAAGCAGAAAATCAGAGTAGGATGAGGAACCATACTGAATCCCTGTAGCCTTATTAGGTGAACTAATTTCATTTCAGCAAGGCTGTAATTTTTTACAGATGACATAACATGATTAAGAAGTATAATTTGAATGTCTGATGCTAAACTGAAACATATGACATGATGGTTCTGATCAGACCGGGTTTTAAATAGCACTTGTTTAAAAGTATGTACTTCAGCAGTGTAAAGGTCAGAACTGGTTTTCATGTCTTCTGTATGTGCCAAAGTATCACAAGGTAAAATTTAGTTGTTATCGCATTTGCTTTGCTATCTGTCAGATATGTCTAAAGGGGCTTGTGGCTGAAACAATCTTAGCACTGTAAGTGCTGGCTGCCATGGCATGGATTATGTTTTGTCTCATCTTTCAAAGCCACTGCCATGTGCACTGGTCTGTTCAGAATGATGGATGCAGGCAGTGTAGGCTGCACACCTGCATTGTCAAGCTATCAGATGAAAGCTCACTTAATTTGATAAGAAAATACTAATGCCTGCCCAGGTACATGCAACATTATCCTAGGTTCAAGAAGAGTAGTCTTACCAAGTAATCACCAGAGCTTGTACCCTTAGTTCAGGCAGTAAAATGTATCACCAAAATCAGTAAGATCCTTGTTACAGCTCTTTCTTTGGGATGAGACGAATGCTTGGCTTCAGTAATGCACATTGCAGACTAGTCCTGAATTATTTCATTCCAAATTTCCTTCCCCTTCCCTTCCTCCAAGGTCACAGCTATGAAGATGAAGGATACATCCTGCTGACATGTCACTCAGTGCTCAGGAAATCTGGATTCTATTCCTGGCCCTTCCCTTGGTCTAATGGATAACCTTGCACAAGTTATTTCTCTCTTCTGGGCCTCCATGCTCTATTGATAAAACAGGATTAACTGCACATCATCTTTATTTGCTTCCTATAGAATTTATTTGTTTGAGACCTTAAAAAGAAGCGTAATTTATTCCTGGGCTAAGAATCGGCTAATCAGGAGTGAGCACTGACTAATTTGTGATTTTATTTTGTTGTTTGTATTAAAGTGTGTGCCTAGAAGATGCAGCTCAGATTACTGCCCCTTGTCCAAAGCAGACTGAGAGCTGCTCAGCATAAATCTTTTATAATATGGTTAGAAATTAACAAAAATAGAGAAATCATTATTTACATTCTGAACTGATGGTAAATACTATTGATTTGACTGGTTACTGAGTAAATAGTTATACTATATCTCATGCCAATTTCTTCTGGGCAGTATCTCACTTTAAATAGTCCCAGTACTAGTCCAGAGATCAGTTTATAGTGTAAGTGGTTTTGGAGTAAATAATAGCAGAAAATTGAGACAGTTTGCTAAGACAAAAATGATGTAATTTGTTTAGAAACAAACAGGACGTGCATACTCCCATGTGAATCTAAAGTCCTCACAATGTAAAGTGCTAGACTTGTAAAGGTTGTTAATAGTAGGTTTTATTTTACTTGATGTTGAACTCTTTTCATCAAATCACAATATTTTAAAAGATACCTTGATGCCTAAAAAGTACATTGATTTTTTTTTTTTATAAATAGGTATTTACTGGAGTTTTCAGAAACACCCAGGTACTTGGTAGTTTTTGTAATGAATGTGTTCTAGAAGGTGATATGCAGGAGGTTCATGGTTTTTGGAGAAGGTGCCACTGAGTTCACACAGTCACTTAACACCAGTGGAGTGTAAGGTAACTGTGGAAAAGCTTTGTTCAGTACACTGAGTTTTGGCATAAAGATACTAGTGACTGGCTGGTGCTCTCAAATTCTACAGTAAATTGAGTTTAGATACAGTCATTGCTTACTATGCATTAACTTTTGGAATTGTCTCAAACCAACTTTTTAAACTGCAGGTATAGTTTTCTTTCCTGTATAATTAGAAGCAAATGGTGTTAGCATAAAATTAATGAGACTTTTCTTTAAAGCATGAAAAACTTTGTCCCTCCTTGATTTTGATTTCATTCTTTTCAATGGAACTGAATTTAGCATCAGTAATAGGGATGGCCACTCATCCTGTCATACAGCTCTGTGAACATCTTGACACATACTCAGAAATAGCAAAACCAAAGCCTGTCTGTCCCTCAGACCTGCCCATGCTTATTTATACAGGCACATCCCCCAAGGATAGGGCTTATAAAGAACACAGCATGTTACATGTCAACTGAAGGCAGGATTTGGGGTTCAAAATAACCTGTTATATCCTGCAAAGGTGCAGTTACTGCTATGGAAAAATACAATATCATCAACTATCATTTTGTTTTCCTTGAAAATGTACTTTTTTTTTTAAATGGAACTGAAATCTTGTCACACTAGGATGTCTCAGTTCTGTTAGCACCTTCAGGACAGAGTGGAGGTGATTTTATTTGTTCAGTCAAATTAAATGTTCATAAGGGGTGAAAAAAAATCATCATTTTTTTTTTTTTTTTTACTTCTACAATCAAGTCAGGTTGTGTAGAAGGAACAGATGCTGTGCTGCAGCTCTGTTATAAATACTGTTTGCAGTCTGTGCACTGAGTGGCATTTAATAGTTTTTCTTTCTGGGGCAGATTGCCTGTGCTTGCTTAAGTAAACATTTTTTGCTTTCTGTTTGTGATGCAGCTGTACTTCTGACAGTGAGACGGGGGAGGATGTCAGGTATTGTATTGTATTGGTCTTCCTACTAAATCAATTGCGATAAAAGAAAACAAAGGTTTCTAAAAATCTATGATTAAGGTTTTCAGTAAGGCAACAAACACAATAGTATGGGAAGCATATTAAAAAGCAGGAGAGAATATTAGACTGTATGGAACTATGACCTCCATTATCATAGGTTCTGGGAATCCCAGTCATGCTGGGTGAGTGCTGTAGGCGTATGTCTGGTGGGTCTGTTGCACTAGTATCCTGTCTAGGACAGTTACGGTGTTCTCAGATCACAGTATTTTGAGCCAACGTCTTGGGAGGTCTTGAGGATTTGCTTATGGGTGTTGAATGCTTTCTACAAGGTTGCTTAGTGCTTCTCAAAACTGAAGCTTTGATGATACCTTTCTTAGGTCAACATCATATAGTACAGAATTTTAGCATATTTAAAAGAGTTTTATTTCTGTTATGAAGTCATTTTGTTGCATTTTCAATTATAGCATAGTGATAGTACTTTATGGTATTAATGGCATTGTCTAAAGTATTTGAATTTTTTAAAAAAACAGTCTTTGTGTTTGTTTTCTGCAGCCCAGAGAAAGAGTCTCCTGTTGACACAGAATTCAGGTACAAAACTTTAAAAAAATAACAGGAACTTCCATAGGTCCCTTCCAGCCCCAGCCATTCTGTGACATTGTGATCATTCTTCAGAAGCGCCTGCACTGAATGAGTTGTTCCTCCTTAAAAGGCAAATGGGTTGTGTCTGTATGCAGCTACTGCAAGATTTACAAGTAAAAACAAGCAAATGACCCTTGCAGTTTAATAATGACAAAAAAAAAGTATGTTCCTGAATACTGAGGACTGGCAATAGCAGAATGTTCTTTTACCTGCTGCCAGGATGATAATCACAGATAGAGGTAGATTAATAACTTTAAACAATCTTGACAGTGTTGTTTCTGATTCTAAATTAATGAACAGCCTTGATCCTCTATGGGCCAAAGCACAGTCTCCAGGGAGCTCAGGGAAGGCTTTTAGCTATTTGTTACAAGGTTGGATTTTGCTGTCTGCCTCATAGTGACAATGAAGAGTCTATGGTTAGTCTAGCTTGTGTTATCAGAGGGGGGAAAAAAAAAAAATCACTCCCCTGATGCAAATACTAGTTTGTTTATGCAGTCTGGGAGTAGGAGGCAATTACTTCTGTCTGCGGAATAAATTGTTTGAAAGCCTTTGTCTGCTAAGCCATTTGTTTGCACGTAGTCTAAGTGTGAAACCTTCAGCAGGTTCAAGGGAGGCTTTCAGAGAAAGTGTTGCACACTCCATTTTCTTCTTTGGATTTTTGGCCACATTTCTCACAGTTTCAATAAAAGGTTTGTTTGGCTGCCCCTTTACTGTAAGAAGCACTGCATACATACACTAGATTACTCATATATCAAGCACTTGCAAGCTTTTTGCTTATGTCAAAATATGTTCTGCCTTGATATGTCATCCTATTGTTATTTTACAATTAAGATTAATTTACAGGGGTCACTAAATCTGAAGTCCATAATGACTTTTGGCAAGCTCATTCCTTGTTCCCAAATTCCTTGAAGTAACTAGTTCTCACTGATGGCCTAAAAGCAGAATGTAAGGCAAACATCAGATGTTCCCAGGTGTTATGCTGGTTCTCAGCATGGAGTGCATCTTACTGGCAGTGCCCCTATCTTCACTGAACAAAAGAGCATTTGATACAAAAGTTGGAAAAACATTTTCCTCAAAACTTTGCTACTGTTTTTTAAAAAATAAATTATAAGTAACTTTTTAATTACACAGAGAACTAAAAGCAGCAAAGGCACAGTTTTGAGCAATGAAAAGAAGGGGAAGGGAATACATGTTCATTTTGGAATGCTTAGAGCAATTATTTCTCAATCACTGGGATGAGAATTTCATACTAATTGAAAAAATGCCTCCCTTTTAAGGTAGTACTGAATTCTTTTTGAATTATGTTTTTGGACTGTGGGCTGGGCTGCCTAGGCTTTGTTTTCTGTCTCTTGGTTGGTTGGTTGGTTGGTTTCTGATTCATTTTCCAATCAAGAGAATTCATAAAATATAATTAAATTCTAATGAGCAATCAGACATTTGAACTTGGAAGCATGCTGGCAGGGTAGTGTATCTGTGTGTTCTTTCAGGTCACCAGAGAAAATTGGATCCTATAATAACTTATAAGGAAGATTGGTGAAAGCCTAAAAAAAAATGAGTAAGGCAAGGGACCTTAACTCCTGATAAAAAAAGATAAAGCACCTGGCATATTTTGGCAGCTTGTGGTTTGAATTTCATTGAGGTTCAACTAGAAAGAGGCTGCTGTAATGGTTGTTTAGCAGGCAAAGTCTACATTTGGATGAGAGGTCCTATCTTTTTATTGGATTAGCTGATATAGCTGGAAAGGAAATAGATATGCTTTTAAGCTTATGATCCCTCTTTTGCCCCTTTTCTGGAGAAACAGTGATATACCAGTGACTTTTCCAACAGTATTCATTGCTCTAATAAAAAGTGTTGCCTTTCTCCCATCTTGGCCTTGCTGACAACCTTAATGCACAACAGCCAAAAAAAGCACCGCTACTTCACTAGCAGGCAGATGCTTTTAATTTTAAATAGTAATAATTTAAATATCCCTATAAAATAAAATATACATAGTGAGATCCGGTTGACTGTACCTGATAAATTGTCCCTTCTGATGATACATTATGGGGGCAATTCCACATGGGGAAATTTAGCAAATATTTTTTGTCTGTGTTCTCTTTTCTTGCCTTTATAGACATAGAAAAATATTACCCATGGCTACACATAAACTCTGAGTCAAGTTATCTTCTTAAAACGGGGAAAAGCAACATGTTGGGGGCAGGAAAAATTGCCTTTGTGCATGTGTGGAGATGTTTGTTTTGTTGTTTGGGTTTTTTTTGGGACATCCCTCACAATATGTATTGCATAACTAGTGCTCTATATTTTTTTCTTAGTAGTCTATCCAAACAAAGCTGAGATTCAATCTTTCATAATCTTCTTCCTGATGTTTGCACTGCTCAAGAGGCAGCTTTGCTGAGCTAGCCTTTCCAAAACCCACCTCACAGCAGAAAAAGAGGGAACAAACTGGAATTCAGTTAGGTGAACAGTTTCAGTATTCAGTTGGAATTTTAATGTCATACGTGTTTTCTTGATTGGAGAGCTATTGGTTTACTGAAAGTAAAGAAATGAAAGATGGCATTTTTGAAGAATTATTACCAGTTTCTTCCTGCACAAGAAAATGGTTTCCAAAAACGCGTACTTCACTAGTAATCTGGGAACTCCTTTTTTTTCCCCCTCCCAAGGAAAAGAGGATCAGTAGCATATGCCTCACAGAAGCCTTGGTTGCTCAATGCCACAGTGGAAGAGAACATCACATTTGACAGCCCTTTTAATAAACAGAGGTAACAGGTTTCAGCATTGTTACACACTTTCCTCCCCTTGTAGCTGAGCAGTGGAGTTGCGTAGACCTCAGTTCATGCATGGGACCCCATCTCCCTCCAGTAACAAACATACTGCACCTGCCTGAACACGACAAAAGACCTCTAGTTCTGTGTGCCCTTTGGGCCATGTTTTTCCCAAAGGACACAAGGGATGGAGTTCAGTCTCATTTCAACTTGAGTGTAGAAGTGTTTTCATTTCCAAGGACCTTGTGTGTTTAGTGTGTGGTATTCTCTTCTTACACCTAATTGACTAGCTTAACAGTCTTAGAAGGTCATCAGCTGTTTGGGAGTGGGAATTTTATTACAGTTTCAGTGTTTGGTACATTATAAAGGATTACTGGACTGTCTTTTTAGCCAGTATAAATGTCCACTAAACATTCTAAAAGATTTAAAACTAATTGCTGGTGCTCCATACCCTACCCCTTGCTCTTAAAAGAAGCAGCTGGCTGTGTATTCACAGCCTACACGCATGTTTTCTGTCATCTGTAGGTATTGAAAGAAGAAACAAAGGCCCTGGGTATGAAAAAAGTTAAGTGTTATACAATAACAGTGTACCATAGAAGAAGTTGTTTCTTTTGCCTGATTTTAACTATTAAATATTTTTAATTGTAAAGCTGACCTAAGATGCTTTTTCTTAGCTGAAATATTATTTACTTTCCTATGATTGAAAAAGATCCCATTAGAACAATTAGTGGCTAACAAATATATTTTCCACTGTGTGATTTTTTCCAGCTGGTTACTTTTTGTTCCTCTGCAGGTAGGAAATGTGCTTCTTTAGCAGTATCTGTGTAGATTTTGCATTACCTTTTTTGTTTCCGCAGGTACAAAGCAGTAATTGATGCTTGTTCCCTCCAGCCCGATATTGACATTCTCCCTCATGGAGACCAAACCCAGATTGGAGAGAGAGTCAGTAAACATCTACAGGCTTCTATTTTTGTTTTAAATATATAGCAGGGGGTGGGGGTGGGTGTAATTTTGTTGTGTTCTTAAAATCTTAATGGTTATTTGGCAGCAAAGGTAATCTTTTGGTTAAGTGTACATTTGGGTCATTAGTCTGAAAGCTCATTGCTCAGTAAACATGGAAACACTGTCATTTATGTGAGACGGAGTGATTTAAATGTGCTGCTATCAGAATATTTGACTGATTCTGTGGCTGCTATCTCAGATGTCCTGACTTCACAGTGCCTTTTTTGGTTTCTTTAGGAGTAACATAAAAGTAATTCATAGATTTTTAGAGCATTTAAAAAAAGGGCAGGTGTTTAATCAACGGCAAACAAGACTTTATCGTATCAGAGAATATTAGGGAGTGACAAAAAAAGGAAACAGAAGTCACCAATTTATAAATCAATGATTCTGACATATACTGTCTCTGTCACAAACAAACAAGAAAATACTCCTGAAAAAAAAACAAACTATTCCACACAAGGATATATTTAAAAATACATTTCCACACCTAACCTCCACACTGGATACCATGTTAAACAGATTAGCTCCTAACCCAATTCACTCTGTAGGCAAAGAAATGTTTTTTGACAGAAGGATGGAAGTAGGGGGAGAGAGGAGGTGAGGTAGCACCTCTTGGCAGCAGTACTGCCTCATGAGAGCTTAAGGTGTTTGTGAAACTGCAGGTGGGTCACAGGAAAAGTATGTGACTTAGAGCCTGGTGGTAGCAGAAGACCAAGTGCCTAAACCAAGTGCAACAGCAACCAGATAATGCTCACCTCAGCATGGTCTGACATCCCAGCAAGCAAATACTGAATGCAGTATATGATGGAGCTGATACAGTTTGACAGCATACAGTAATAAAAATTAATATAAATAAAACTCAAGACACAGCCAGACTCATAAAGGCTATCTTTGGAGCAGAAGTCTGAACTAGACTGCCTGCAGAATATCTGCTCCACCTATGCTGTTGTCACCACAAACCATTAAACATTCCCCATCCCTCTGGTACATATGGAGTACAGCTCCAGACAGTGCTCTGGTGTCCTAACAATATGTGTACTGTGTTACTGTGTTCTCAGCTGAATTGCAGGCAGACACTTTTGAAAAATTCTCTGGGTTTCATTGTTCTGAAAGTCTTCTGTGGATAATCCAATCAGAATATGAATATTCAGTTTATGCTGTATAACTGTCTGAATGTTTTTCTTCTGCTTATCTCCAGGGTATTAATCTGTCTGGAGGGCAGCGCCAACGTATTAGTGTGGCAAGAGCACTTTACCAGCAGACAAATGTTGTGTTCCTGGTGAGTTGGTGCCATTATGTTTGTGCTCCAAACAGAAGCATAAGATGTGAGCATTTAGAGCATTTAATGGGTAACACACCATTGTGCTTCACCAAGCTAAGCTAAATGTGCAGTTTATTTTATATCGGTTGTTAGCTAGTCTGCAGGTAAGGAGCATTTTGTAAATGTTGCAGACAGACAGATCAGTATTAGGGTACAAAGTGAAATGCTGGTGCTTAACCTCTCAGTCTATGGAAATTTCTTTTTGACCCTTGTGTTTATCTTTGGTACTTAGAAATTTAATACTCAGCTGTACTCATTAAATTCCTAAGCTGTCTCAAGGCTAAAATTAATGTTGTCCTATGTCTGGGATGTTTCCTTTCTGCAACAGACTAAGCTGTCTTCCGCCCCTGAGCTGCTTGTTTTATATCCTGTCCCAACTTCAACAGAAGTGCTATGGAAAAAGGAGTGAGAGCAGGATCTAAAAGCTTAGGAGGTGGGAAAACAGATGCATCCCACACACTTGCTAGTAGTGAGCTTGCTGACTTTCCAATTTAGGATTTCCTTCTTACATTCAGTTTTCAAGGACCTTTTCATCCAGCTGTTATAACAGTGAGACATGAGTTACATTGGATTAGAAAATCTGTGCACACTAGAGGTCATCCCTGAAAGTCTGGGAGGTTATTTAGATTTTTTCTTGTAATTAGACTGATCTATATGTGCTTGCCTCATGTGTAGGTCATTTTCAGACAAAGATCAAATTGCAGGAGAGTAGAGAGAAGTTGGACCAGGTGCTGCAAATCAACAGCTTCAGTATTGGGCTGTAACTTGGTTTTATCACTTTTGTCCTTTTGTGCAGGACACTCAGTAATTTCCTGATAATAGCAGGCTCTCTTACGGTTTGATAATGTAAAAGCACCTACAAATAATCTTTTTTCCAGTTAATAATCTTTAAAAAATAACCAGGAATCCTTTTTGTTAGTATCTGCAAATACTCATTTCTTTTTAGTCTGGTTTTTGTGAACAAAAATGAACTTAATGAAGCTTCTCTCTCATAAGCACTTGCTTCATTTCAATAACCTTTCGTATTTTCTAAACTTCTTGTAAGGATTGCAGATGTGAAAAAAGGTTATGTGATAATTCATTACATATTTTATTCTTCATTATGTTCATTCACTCAGCATGTTTTATTTGTTACATTTTGGACTAGCCCTGTAGCATGAACTGATTGAACTGAATTTTCTTCAGGTGTCTTGTAATCATTGCATCATCATAAACATAGGTGAGGCTGTTCATTATGGCATCACTCACCATGAGTCCACAGTGCAATGCCAGGTCCTGGGAACTGGCATTTACAATCCCCACAAGCGCAGCATTGCATATGAGGCAGCAGTGCACAAACTTGGGGCTCAGAATGTTGTGAAGGTCTGTGCGACATCAGAAGAGTGCAACAGTAAAGCTGACGACAGACAGTCTTGCTCAGTGAGCACAGTGCACGCACATTTTTGAGAATCAAATTTGTATCACAATTAGAAATTATGATGTTTCAAAAGCCCTTTTTAAGTGCTATGTGTTGTGATACTCTGATTTAGTACGTTGTCAATGGTTGCTTGTCTTACTGCTGTCAGATATTTTTGATTTTGTAGATATATGAAAGCAGCAATACTAAAGTATCTAATGCAGTCACAATATAAATTGCTGCACAACTGAAAGAGTAAAAGTTCAAGAGGATTTGCTAAAGCACTCACCTCTTTGCTTCCATCTCTCCTGAACTAGCTGGTAGCAAAGATGTCATTCAGAAAGCAGGATTAATTCAAATTCAACCTTGGTTTATAAACAAACACCTGGAGAAAACAAAATTTGATTAAGACATCCTGGTTGTAGAGTAAAATAATAGTATGAAATAAAAAGTAAATCCTACAGCTGGTATCACTACTGAAAACAGAAATAATAATTTGTCATTATATAAATAGGATTTGATAAACAAGCTCCCCATAAAATGGTACAAATTAGCTTATGCCTAAATTAATTGAATAGAATTCGTTGATTCAATAAAATAATCTTTGTAAGTCAAGCATCTGAGTAGACTCATCAAAACAGTAAATATTTCTTCTG
Organism: Chloroceryle amazona; assembly: GCA_027560015.1. NCBI lineage: Eukaryota > Metazoa > Chordata > Aves > Coraciiformes > Cerylidae > Chloroceryle > Chloroceryle amazona. Next base: position 27,243 of record JANHFX010000804.1, on the reverse strand, counting down.
TGATTCTTTGTCAATAGAGGTTTGATTTATGGATTAAAAAAAAAAATCAGAAGGCAGTTATTTAAAAGGGAAATAAAAACGTCGTCTTTGTCACTGTCCCTGGAGCAGTTACATAATATATGCCATAGCCGTACATTGCTGCATTGTCTCGAGCCTTACAGCAACAATATACTGCAGTTACATAGGGTATGAAACACATCTGGGGAGAACAGCAGCTCCTCGAAAGACTCCCGAGATCACAGCATCTACACAACTGACATTACGCTAGGCATGCATACTAAATGCAGGAAGACAGTTCAAGGTTTGTTACGTAGTTTAAGGCTGTTCTTCAGAACAATTTTCGTCTTCTGATGGCCTTTTTTGACTGTCTACATTGATCTAACTGGGTTTACTGCTATTAAAATCTGTCTGTTTCCTTAAATCCCATGCATGCTGTCTCCAACAGCTGACACCTTTTCCTCATGACAGGATGATCCATTTTCTGCATTGGATATCCACCTAAGTGACCATCTCATGCAAGAAGGAATCCTGAAAATGCTACGGGAAGACAAGCGGACTATTGTGCTAGTAACTCACAAACTGCAGTACTTGCCCCATGCAGACTGGGTAGGAAAGCTCTTTATGGTTTTTCTGAGGCCAGAATGTGGCACAAACAAGGCTTTTACTATCTTTCCACCAAGTGATAGTTTAGTGACAAGAGACATAATGAAAATCTTTTGAATGTTAGCCAGTGAGTTTTGGGTGCCATAACTTGAAGATTCCTATCTTAGAATACCTAAATAGTTTGGACTTTATTAGAGCTGGTATTTAATACGCTCATGAAACCAGGCTGCATTTAAAATATGCTGAGTCTCCAAAACCATTAGTTAACATTGGAAAATTTGCTTTTTTTTTTTTTTTTTTTAATCTCAGAAGAGTGAAATGTATTTGCCTCTACTGGGAAGTTACTAGGAATTTGCTTTGCCACAGAAAAAAGGTGTGTTTATGGATATTAAGGTGCATAGAAATATAAGGAAAAAACAGTTATGACCTTGTGGTTATTACTAGTACATAACATATCAAGAACATATTTGCCCTTTGTGCATTGGGAATATTTTAAGAAATGTCTAGTATTTGATTGTTAGGTTTCTTTATTATACTTTGTAGTTTACAGGAGAAAAAAAAATGAAGGTATGCTTTCTGTAACAGTTAGCTATTGCAAATGTCAAAGATGATGCAGATCAAATAGGTTCAAGAGGTTTAGCTTTTTTGGTTTGGTTTGTTTTTTTCCAAGTTCATTGAGTCTCACTGGCCTTGCACTTAGTTCTCCTGCAGTTACCCAGCTCCATCACAGGTCTCCTTGCCCACAAGGATTGATGGCTGCAGTTAGGCTTCCTAGCAGGACTTCTCTCTCATTTGCAGCTGCACAGACTATAGCAGCAGCTACTCCATCTTAAGAAGTAATCATATATTAGCTGCTTTCTGTTCAGATTGGCTTGCTATAGAGTTGCAGACAGACGTTCATCTTGTTCTGATCATGTTTTTGTGGGTAGTATTTTTCCTTTACAGTGTCTGCTGTGACCTTTAAGAATCGCTGCTGTTCTCAACACAGTACTGTTTTTTCCAGTTAGTGTGTCTCAGGATACAGGAATTTTCTGCGGCCTTCCTCTCCCTATGAGGTCCATCTTAGCTTCCTCTTTTTCAATTGTTACAGGTTTCCATTTTTTTAAAATATGCACAGCTATGGCCATATATCAGTTTCATTTTCTTTATGAATGTCAGACTCATTTGTAGGCATTTGTGTTTTACAGGGTACACTGAGAATTTATTTTATTCCTATTATTTTCTAATTTGCATTCAGTAATGTTTTATGAAATATACACTCTTGTAAACAGCCCATACAATACAAAGGATTTGTATTAAGTTTATAATTAACAAGTATTTATTAAAAACTTTTCCTAAGCACAAGTCCCATTAAGCCTTACAAGTTTTACCCAGTGGAGTGCAGCAGGAATATTTTATTAAGGGATTATAAATAAAAAAATAATTTGAAGTATATGTGATGACCCTCCTAAATCTTTGTAGCAAAACCCTCAGAAGAGTTCATGGTCCAGCCCAGTTACAGGTTTCCTCATTAAATTGACCACAAAAAAAAAAAAAAAATCCTTGTTTGTGTTTTTTTTTTTTTTTCTTTCTACTGGTGTAAATTCTTAGCAGTAAATAGAATAGATTCTTTCCCCACCCCCTCCAATTTGGGCCCATGGAAATTTCTGAGTTTTCAGAGAGAGATAAGAATAAATACTGTGTTATCTATTTTCTAATGATGTCAGGTGGGTGTACAATCAACACGCCTCATTTTCCAATTCTCCTTGTCAGATCTCAAGTAAGGGTAGTTACACTGGGTGTCTAATGTAGCTCCACAGATAGAACCTGGGAAACCACACCCTTCAGGCGTTGTCTTGTATATATAATATAGCTTTTTCAACCTGTGACCACTGTTTATGCTTTTATGAGCTTTAGGGATCAAATTCCCTGGCTTTTCCTTATCAGGTCCATGATATCAAACAGACAGTGAATCCAGCATGCTTATAGCTAGTTGCCTGAATGAGGGCAAAACATGCTGTGCACAGTGTGTTGCTAAAAGCCTTTTCCTTTTAGGAGGGAAGAGAGGTCTAATATCTTATCTTGCTAATGACTTGTATTTAGGAAGAGTAATTCATTTTCCTGTCAGGATACAGGGACCCCATTCTTCTTTCTTAATAGCAGCCTTCCTTTCTGAAAGCATGAAGTGCAGGAAGTTTCTGGTTTTGCAGCAGCTTGAGTCAAGATTAACTTCACTGTCTCTTCAGAAGATAGATTTATATGCAGAAATATGCTTTATTTTAGAAAAGAGAAATCTCTGTCCAGGCACAGCAGCAAAGCTTTAAAATAGATAGAGATACATGGCTATCTATCTCACCACTTGTGTTTCTAACTTTTTAGATAATTGCAATGAAAGATGGTAACATCCAGAGAGAAGGAACACTGAAGGACATTCAGAAATCAGAAACTGAGCTCTTTGAACACTGGAAGACATTAATGAATCGACAAGACCAAGAGCTGGAGAAGGTTCTTGATGGGCAGGGCAATTGATACTTGGAAAAAAATGTGACTTTTTGTTTCCTAGGTTGAAAGCATTAGCAAGGATTGAGATGCTGTAAGAGATTACTAACATAGTGTGAATGTAGGTATTACTATTACCATTATTTCTCTTTTAAGAGAAATTCCTTCATCTGGGCATCTCGTCCTTCCTTGATAATGTTGCCTCTGATCAATTCTTGATAAGAAGCCCTATCAAAATGTTCTTGTCTAAAGAACATTAAATTGGGCCATTTTAGGAAAAGCATTTGTTCATGTGCGATACTGACAACTACTTCTATAAATATGCCTGAATTTACTGATTGCATTGGGTACAGGTTTTTCAGATGTGCCTATATTGAGCTCTCCAAATCACTCACACGAGAAGAATAAGGTATTAATCTTGGTTCTTACTCATCCAGGTATATCTGTCCAGGTTGAGATTCCAAAAGGGTTGGCATTGACAGCCTGAAATTAATGTCAGGTATCTAATTGATGTCCTTTGGTTTTTACACAGAGGTAGCAAATCAATCAAAACTGCCTGCTCTAAGATTTTTGCTTTCTTTTTTTCACTGATACACTGATTGGAAGCAAACGTTGGCACTGTTAGAATTTTTTATTATTATTATTATTCTCTGGTTGAAAACACACAAACTGTCCCTTTTTTAGGAGACTATTATTGAGAGAAAAACTGTTTTGGAAAGAACGAATCTCCGGAGGACTATGTATTCCCGTGAAGCTCTGCTGAAAGATGATGAAGAGGATGAAGGTAAAAGGGTACCTTTTGAGCCCAGTATCAATATATTACTTTTTCACAGCTAAATTATTTAGAATGAATTAACATAATTCAAATTGGCAAGAGTTTAATCATTTTTCAGGTGAGCCATGCTTCATAATAGTGCTGTTTCCATTGATTTTTGCCTCTGAACTATAGTGATTTCAAGCATTCAGAAGTCATAGCTTCCTTCAAACTTTTGATTTTTTTGATTATTAGGTTTTTTTTTCTTATACTTGAACATGATTAGGTAATTACAGAGGAATAATATGAAATAAATTATGCTGGGTGAGCTTCAAGTTTGTCAATAGCAAAGCTATTATATAAAAAGCTATATGTAAAAAAAAATTGTTTACAGTTTTACGCAGGAAAAAATTGCATTATATATTTATCAAGACAGTATTTTCAAATTGCAAAAGCATGGCTGAAGACATTGATCACCAAGTGCTATGGTTTTTTTGCATCTTTTTACCATGCCTTACTACTGACGTTACCAGGTTAATACATTCACGCCTGAGCAAGGAATTTCACCTTAAAGCCACTCTTCATCCAGTGTGTTAAGACTTATTTTGTAGCTGCCGTTTGCCAGTCCCTGTTAAAGGTGTGTAGAGTAAGTCAGCGTGGCTGTACTTTTTTTCTTGAATGTTGCAGAAGAAGTAACAGAAAGCGATGATGAAGACAACTTGTCTTCAGTGCTGCATCAGAGAGCAAAGATGCCCTGGCGAGCCTGTGGCAAGTACCTTAGTGCAGCAGGAATCCTCCTTCTGCCGCTGCTGGTTCTGTCCCAGCTGTTGAAACACACGGTAATGGTGGCCATCGACTACTGCCTGGCATGCTGGACCTCAGAAGCCATTTCTGGGAAGACAGAGCTAGAGCTGAGAAACTGCTCTAACTGTGAGGTATGCAGCTGCTCGGTCACCTTTTCATTTAAGTGGTGGTGACCTCCTGCTGTCAACATCTGCTCCTAGACTTGTATGCAGTGTGCTATATTTCTAGTAATAGAGCCACTCCAGAGTATCTTGAAAGTTAATGCATTTTGGGTAGACAGTGCAATAAAACTAACAAGTTTTGTGAACTGATGTTCTCCTTTTGCTCGATTTGTGGTATTTTCATCATCTGCCTGATATGAGTATTTCAAAATAAAACCTACTATATTCTATTCCTATAGTTTAATTTATGGAGGAAAAAGGATTTACTCCTTACATGTTTTCAGTCCTCTGTGTTTTTTACAGTAAGTTTTAAACATAACTTACAGTGAATAATTTTGTTATTTCTTTGTTTCTTAGGATTTCAACCATTCTTCATATTCAAAAGTTTTTAGCATTCTCTGCTCTCTTGGGATAGTATTATGTCTTGTCACATCAATAGCAGTGGAGTGGACTGGCTTGAAAGTCACCAAAAAGCTGCACTCTTCTTTACTAAATAAAATTATTTTGGCTCCAATGAGGTATTCCTCTGATTGTAATACAAATTGTATTGTCATTTTGTGTTCCTTGAGAAATCTTCTAAGCACAGTTTTTATGAAATGACTGTGAATCACACTTTTTTTGGTCATTGAAAATCGCCAGGTATCAAACTACTGAGCGGGTTGAAAATGGTACCCAGGCAGCTCAAGTTCCTAGACACTAGTCAGATGGCTCCCCTGCCTGACTGCAACTTCAGAGATTTACTTCCTTGCATGTTTGATTTCTCTTTCCTGTTTCTAATTAGGGAGAAAACACAATTATTGATCAATATGCTGTGCAGTTCATTCATAGCATGCATGACAGTCTTAATCCCTGGAAGTATTAGCTGTCAGGCTGCAGTTGTGCAAGCCTATGAAAAATAATGAGCTAGGACAAGTGCCATGGCAGGCATCATTAGAGTACCCTGGGATGCACAAATGACAGTAAAGGCCTTTGTTGTCCTGCTTAAGTTTTCTTTCTAATGCATGAAAGGAAAACTGTAGATTGATTCAAACCTGCAGCTGTTACTGAACTTTAGGAAAAATACCTTGTTATTAATATATTATTCCAACAACTGTTCTGAGTTATGCATTTCTATCCCCAGAAAAATGCAAGACTTGCAATTTAACATTGCTTGAATTTTTCATTAATTGAAGAGGCCTCAAATTGCAAATCTGAAAGGATTCTTCTTTATTTTTTTTAATGTAATCATGTGATTTGCATAGCTTAGGCAGTAGAGGGAGCTGAGGACATGCTCACTGCTGGCCCATTACATTCAAGATGGCCATTTTACTGGAAAGTCACGATTACCTGGAAAAGCTTTATTGTGGTTGTCAGTTTATTTGCCTAAGTACCTAGTTTAAGGAAGACAGGATGAAAAAAAAACAAAACAAAACAAACCCCAAGAAACCCCCACAAAATCAAACTATTCCAATATCAATATTGTAATCTTTCCCATTCCTTGTCTCATTTTAGGTTTTTTGAAACAACACCTTTGGGAAGTATATTGAACAGATTTTCAGCTGACTGCAATACCATTGACCAGGTACTGAATAAATATATTCATGCTGCCAAGCTATCCTGTCTTTCATGTAGATGAAGTTACCGTTGATCTATAATTTTGACTACTGTAGCAATTTGCATCATGATTTTCTAGTGTCTCATCTTAAACACACATTGAAAAAAAAAAAACCATTTGTTTCAGATGCCCTGTATAGAAAAGGTAAGTGTAATTAGATCAACAGGGATAGCCTCAGATTAAGAGGATTTACTTTTTTTTTTATTGTTACTTTTTTTTTCCCCACATAAGAGCAAATTAAATGAGAAAAGATGCAAATTCTGTTGCCCACAATAGAAATTACTGAAATTCAGAGTATCAGTATTTACCCCAGACTGCACTGCCAGTTCATGGGATGGATGCAGACACTGAAATTATCTGTTGCATCCCATCTGTAATCTTCTGATATAAGGATTGTGGTCCACAATGCAGACGTGAAGCAGCCCCCAGAAATCCCTTCAGACTTTCCCAAAGCAGTCTTTGACCCTGCAGTCAATCCAAAAGCAGACCTCTGTTTAGTGCTTCAAATCCTAAAATTATATTCTTTGTTTAAAGTGGGGAAAAGAAAAACGAAGTAGTGCTGGTTTAAATTTGATATGTTACGGAAGGTTCTGTGTGATTGTTCTTTTTACAGCACATTCCAGCTACCCTGGAGTGCTTGAGTCGCTCCACTTTGCTGTGTGTATCTGCTCTTGCTGTCATCTCATACGTCACACCAATGTTTCTCATTGCCCTGGTACCCCTCGCAATCATGTGTTACTTCATCCAGAAGTACTTCAGAGTCGCATCACGGTAAGAGAGCATAAACCGGTATCATTCTGGCAATCGGTACATCACCTGCAATGTGTGATTTCATTGCAGAACTGCAGTGCTGGGAAACTTCATGTTTAGATTTGGTCCTGACAGGCCATGGCCCTCTCTCAAAGTGAGCCAAATCTACCATAGTGAAAATGTGTCATTTTGCAAGTTCCTTTGTCTGCAGCTTTTCAAGCAGAACTTCTCAGAGGAATAAGCAGGGCCTTAGTTCCTGACCAAAGTTTCTTAGAGTACACAGGACATAAAAACCCAACTGTTTTCTGTCCTCCCTAAAGGCTGAGTGCTGGGCATGTCCACAAAAATGTGGTGACAGAACAGGGAAACTGATGCCTGCCTATCCAGGTGGAAGGGGAAATCTGTGGAGAGGCTGGAGAAAGTATAACCACGGTGGTAGTGTTGCCCATCAAGGATCCAACAAGGCTAAGAGTCCTCTCTTGTTCTAGGTGTCTTCTAGTTTTTTAACAGGTTGAAAAATTTCAGCCATATCTGTGATTTTTCTCCTTCTAAGCTCGTACAGCTTCCCTCCTGGTAGTGCTCAAGAAGTGTCTGCAGCAATGCTACAGACATTTTATCCCCTCGCGTATGCGTGGGTCAAGAGGGAGTCTGCAACCAATTGTCTTCCTGCTGCAAGGAACCGAGACTAAATTGAACTTCACCCCACATGTATTTCCTCTGATTTCATGACTAAACATGAATATGAGAAGCACAACATAATGATGAATCTGGGCTCCCACTGACTGAGGTTATGAGCTGTCCTGTTAGCTCAGTGACAAGTTGTGATGTCAGCTGGGAATGGAGAGTGGAGAAGGAGTAAGTTGTGTTTTGCTTTCTGCATAACTCAAGCTCTTATTTGCAGTATCCTATTAAATTTATACTTAGCATACAGCCAGAACGGTGTTTAAATGACTAAGCAATTGAGTATAAGAAGTAGCAATATAGGAGAAATGAGGGAAGGCAGTGAAGGAAAAAGACCCATTCAGAACTCCAGCATTTTTTGTATTCAAATGTTAAAAGAAAAATCTTCCTGGGTTCTTCATTTCCTGCTCAGAGATATGCAACACTGCCTTGCAATCTGTCTGAACCTTACCTATATAACTGTGATGATATTCCCTTTCACTCCTTGGGCCTATTTCAAAAGGATAACTGCACAACAGAACTGGATTTTACAAAATTCTTTTCATCACACCCTCCAGGGACCTGCAGCAGCTGGATGACAGCACTCAGCTGCCACTGCTCTCCCATTTTTCAGAGACTGTGGAAGGTCTTACTACCATCCGAGCCTTCAGGTACAGTTTTTGAAGAAACAAACATTACCTCTTTTGAATATGTATGTCTGATTCTGTTCTGCAATTTGCACTTAAAAGTAATGGTTATTTGGATCCCCTGGAAAATCCAGAGCCCCCAAAACACTGGTAAAGGGGAATTCCAAAACACTGAAGAACTTTTAAGCATTTTGTATGTGGAGGAGTTACTGCAGAAAGCCAAGTTATTGTGTCATCTGCTCTGCAGTAATTCTCCATATACTTGCATGCAGACTGAAAAAACACGTGTGGACAAATGTGATTCAAGAAGCTAAATTAGCTTGCAAATACTGCAGCTTGTGGTGTGGCAGACTATGTGCTTGGACACTACCTACAGAACAACTAATATGCACGAACTTGTTGTCCCAGAGTAATTTCTGTATGAGTCGATGCCCTGTTAAGATAAACTGTGCATGCTGGTGACTTCGGAGAATGCAGTAGCACCCTAAGTTATTTTTCAGGTTTCTAGTTGAAAATGTGTTTGCTTATACTGATTTTGAAAATACACAAACTGGAAACAAAGTCTTTCATCACCTCTTTTGTTTCATTTTTTCCATCCACATAAGCTCACCGGAGCAGCCCAGGAATACCTGATATCATGTCTGGGGTGCATATCTATTACAGAAATGGCAGTCATGCTGGTATTAGTAGAGGTACCAATAAAAGCACTGCTGAGCTTACCAGCTGCTTTCCCTACACTACTGCTATTCTTGTCTTTTCACAGTTGACTCAAATCTGGTCAACTGTCTTCCAAACCCATCTCATCTAGATGTCTACACATTGCGTCAGTTAATTGTTACGGTTACCAATCTACCTTTAAAATGCTAGTGCTTATTTCTTCTAACCTATAATTTTAATTTTATGGTAGAAGTAATGCACAGAATTAGCTTTTCTTAAACTGTTCTAAACAGGATATAAATAGCTCAATGAAAAAAACATGAATTTAAGTGTATGTTTCTTTCTGACTGAAGATAGCTTCCTGAGTCGTAGAACAGCATAGTATTTTCCATTATTAATTACTTCTATTGAATATTTAATCTGTTAAATGCCAACAGTGGTCTCTAGTTTGTAGCTATGTCTAGGTATAGTTTTAAGGAAATTCAATTTCTCTTTTAATTATTGTTTTTTTCATTTATCCATATATTCTTCATCAAGAGGAACTTTCAAGTATTATGGCTGTACATTTTCAGGTGTTGATAAACATATTCAGTTCCATCTAGCTAATACTTTCCGGTTTTTTGAGCATTTCCTCCTGATTCTTCCTATCACCTTCAAATTAATTCCTCTATCAAAAAATTGTGTGTTTGCCTCCTTTTTCTGAAATGCTGCCATAACTGATGTGTGTTTGACCCAAAATGCTATGTGTGTTCAGTAAGTTCTGTATTCCATCTGCCTGCCAGCCTCCTGCATCAGCTGGTAACCCAGCTATTTTTAGGAGTGTGTAGCTTTCCAGCTGCCTAACATATTAGCAGGAATGGAGTTTAGACTTGCTAGCTTGAGCATCCCTAAAAATAACAGTAATTCAGGAATCCAGTCATTAAGTTAGGAGGTGCTAGTTATTTCTGGAGTGTCCCTACCCTTGGTAACTCTCTGTCCTGCACTTACTCAGAATGTATTAGGAAAGAAATGTACAAAAAAAATCCAGGAGATCAGAAAGACAGCTACTGCTGCAGCTATAAATACACCTTCAGCAGATGCCCTGGCCTGATTTATGGTTTGCTGTCTAGCACCTCAGATAGTGTTGGTGCTAAACAATCAATAAAATGTAAATGTGAAAGCTTCTACAAACACTGGTCTGTATTCTGAGAGGCCTGGTAATGTGGGGACACTTTCTGAAGAGAAATTCTGATATTTCTGCAGTACTCCACCAACAGTGCTAATTGTCTGCATCCCCATTCCATGTGCATACACGATTGACTCATGATGCATGCCTCACATCTTCTAAGGCATATCTGCATCACATAGTACCTCATGGTATAGAGATATGACAGCTAAATGTGACTGAACTGGTTCCAGAAACAGTACAGCCATCTTTGTACAGTACGGCACTGAGGGTAATCAGTCCTGAGGAAGGGCAGGGCTTGCTAGTGCTGACATTAGCTGTGTGATACTAGTGCTCACTTTCAGGAACAACCGCTCTAGGATGTGCAAACACATTGCCATGCTCAGAGCCAGCCCAGGCCATTATCCACTGCACACAGCAGACGTGTCTCTTAAGTCTTGGCACACTGGCTAAGCTGTGTACAGCTAAATTTTTTCCACAAAGTGGCACTTATTTCTTATCCTCAAATCGTTAATGATTTATGTAAAGTCATAACTTCAGTCCTCCTTCTGAGTACAATAGAAGATACTCTGCAGTGAACAAAATTTAAAGCTTCTCAAAGTAATGTACTTCATACTCAAAATTTTGTCATATCTTTCTCTCACATCAGTATAAGGAGAGATGACTTTATAAATAAGTAGTGCTTTTTAGAACCATCAGAGCTAAGGATGTGAATCTCCAGGTGGACTTTAGCAAGTTTTGTTAAACTTGCCTATTTAATAAAGGGGCTGAAAAAGGCAAGCTTCGGGGTCTTAAACTAGATCTTCAGGCCTTCAAGCTTCTGTTACTACCCTGGAAGAGGTTTTATGCACTTCTCCTCTATTATTAGATGTAAGTATTGATGCAGTTTATTATTCATTTACACCTCTACAAATAAATATGCCCAGGGTGACTTGCTGACTTGCATGCTTGCCAAGACCTCAGTCTAAAGAGGCATAGCAGGGAATGATCTTCCATATCTGCTGAAGTCAAGGCAGAATTCATTGATGCAGATATTCTGATGAGTTGGTGCAGATCCACTATAATAAGCTAAACAGACGTATTTGCCATTAATTTTATTATATATTCTGTAGCTAATTCATTTGGGGGGGGAAACACAGTTCTTTCCAGTCTGTTACTTAATGTTGCACCATGTGCTTCAACTTTTGTTTTCCAAACAGTTGCTTTTATTTAGTGCTAAGAAGAAAGATGTTTGTCTAACACTGGAGCTACCTGGAATACTTGGAATTGATACTTCATAAATGGTTACAATTTCTAGGCAATGCAGTAGTATAAATTGTAAAACTTTTAAAAGCTTTTATGTTTGAGAACAGGAACCACATTCTACTGCATTAATACTTTTTTTTCACAAGAACACCCATGTCTTGTTTGTCTCATTATTTACATTTTTTTGTTTCAGATTTGCCTCTCTGAAGAGTTACCCTGTAATAAAATACATTTAGAGAATGCCCAGTTTGATCCAGAAGCCCCATATAGTTTGATCCATGTAATAACATCCACTTACCCTGAAGATACTTTACAAATATAGTTCGCATGTGTCTAATACAAGTCTAGAGATGATGTCATTTTGAATTCGTGATAGGCAGATGTCAAGCTGCCCATGAGCATATACCCCCAGAAATTAAATTTTCCTTTTCTTTTATCCAAGACCCCAAGACCTGACTGTTCTTTTTTTTGTTTGTTTGTTTTTTCCTTTAAGGTATGAAGCCAAATTTCGACAAAAACTTCTCGAATACACAGATTCCAACAACATTGCTTCCCTTTTCCTTACAGCTGCCAACCGCTGGCTGGAAGTCCGCATGGCAAGTACATTTTTTTTGTGTAAACACAATGAATTTATATGATTTCATTCCAAGTGATCTGATGAGGCATCCAACAGTTATCCAACCGCATTTGGGTTTTGAAGCGGTACCTTTACCCTTTATATCTATATCTCTCTGTAGTAAACATGTGCCCAACCAGTCCTGGAAACAGAACAGAATATGAATTTTCCCCCTAACCTGCAGCTGTTTCTCCAAGAATAGTTTATATAGGTCACATTGACTCCTCTGTGTGTGAAGAGTAATCAGAGCTGTGCCACCAGCCAGGATGCCTTTACAGACTGTGTTAGTGTTAGCAGGCCCCTTGCCTTGTGGCTCCCCAGGAGCAGTTCAACATCTTGGAAGCTCTCTTAATAAGCAGGATGTAGGCAGGATTACACCTGCTTTAGGTCATCTGAAGAGTGCCAGGTACTCGGGTGTCTGTTCCCTTATTGTTCTCGCTAAGAAATTATTTATTAAAACTAATTCCTGGAGAAGCAAATCAAGGAATTTTGTGTTGTGGATGGTGATATTTGTATCAGACTGTTAAATAGAGGTGTAATACTGCCGTTGTGGTAACGGGCTCCTTTTATCTGTGCTAAGTGTATGTTAACTTCATAACTCCATTCTAGACTCCATTTTAGCTGGTACCTTTTTCTACTTAAATTCAGATATTAAGGAGGACTTGAAATGTTATTACAGTTTCAGGAGTTCAGTACAGACAAGTGAAAATTTCCCTCCTACACAATTTTCAAGTCTGTTACATAATTTTACTCAAATTTGTCTGTGGGAAGTCAAATCACTAATGATTTAAATTAAAGTAGCACAAGCCCATCATGGGTGGACACAGTCCAACTAGTAGATACACACGGTGCAAGAACAGCTTCTTTGAACAAATATAGATGTTGGCCACTCAGCAGCAACCACAGTGCCTCCCAGCAGTTCATCGTCAGCCACAGACAGACATTAGCTGCACAGTTTCAGTCACCGCCATTACGTGCTTAAGACAGCTGTGTTGACTTCTCCAGAAGATGATGATGAGGGTTGGTATAACTCCTCCTGTGTACAACAGTATTTCCAAACAGCATGGCCATGCTAAAGGCAATGAGAAGGGTCTGTATGGAACTACATGGTGCTTTCTGCTTGTTATTTCAAAACGTGCAATGCATTTGTTATTTGGTATGCAAAGTTATGAGAACGTTTTAATTATTTGTAGACTTATAGTGATGGAGCTTATTCATATTCCTTCAGGAGTACATTGGAGCATGTGTGGTACTCATAGCAGCTGTCACTTCTATTACCAGTTGCCTGTATAGTAAACTCTCTTCAGGACTTGTAGGCTTGGGACTAACCTATGCTCTTATGGTAAGAATCTCAGGACCCTTTTTGTCTCTCCCAAATGTTGTTTTTTTTTTTGTAGTTCTTCAGGGCACAAAGATGAACAGGAAGATTGAAGGTGTCTGTACATCTATAGTGGGTACTGTAATATCACTGAAACCTTGTGTTAACTTCAGTTCACATTCAATGGTTGATATATTTGAGTGTATGCTTTCTTCAGTTTTTAGTTAAAATATTCGCTGAAGTGTTACTTCAAATATGTCAACAAAACATGCCAAGTTGAATCATATTTTGTATATTGTCTTCCATTGTGAATAATAGTTTTTCAGCGCATCAATTGTAATTATGCCCCAGTACATCATTCTAGAGTGTCAAACCTCAAGTTACCAAGATCATGTCTTTTCACCTGTCTTTGTTGTTTTCCTCTCTCTTTCCTGCTGGCGTGGATCAGATCGCCATAGTACCAAAGTATCTGTGCACTGCAGTTAGGAAATGTAACCTCTAGTCATTGGTGTCACCCTATTGATGTGTACTGTACAATTCATTCACAACTTCAGCTTATTAAGGCTCAACAAATGTTACTGTGGAGGAATATAAATTGCATGCTGGTCAAATGTTGCAAACTACTAAAATTTTGGAATTTAGTAGTGTGTTTGCTTTACATCAGGTGTCTAACTATCTGAATTGGATGGTTCGTAACCTGGCTGACATGGAGATCCAGCTGGGTGCAGTGAAAAGAATCAATGGCCTTCTCAAAACAGAAGCTGAAAATTACGAAGGGCTCCTTTGTAAGTGCAGTTTTGTGCAGCATGCAGAAATACTTTGCTGAAATTTTAATCATTTTGCATTGTAGTACCATGAAAAACAGTGAATCACTTAAAGAGCTGATTAATTTATTATGAGAGGGTTGATATATTTTTGTTGTTGGCTTGTTATTTTTTTGTTTTCCCCCTGTACTCCTTGTACAGCTTCCTCACAGATTCCCCAGAACTGGCCAGACAGAGGGGAGATTCAAATCCAGAACCTCAGTGTCCGATATGACAGCAACTTAAAGCCAGTGCTAAAGCATGTCAATGCCCACATCTCTCCAGGACAAAAGGTAAAGAACTACAGTGATTCTGAGAAGCTCTTTAGACTAGCACATCACAGAAATCACAAAGTTGAAAAAACATACCATAGTATGTTTTGATGACTGAATTACAGATGATTTTTCTCTAGAAGAATGTAGTGCACTTGAGAGAAGTCTGTGGGTTTCTTAGTTTCTTGTGTTTAGGCATAGGGTAGAACTACACACCACTTCTTAGTATCCCAGTGCCCAGCTATCAGCACACAGTGCCAAAAGAAGCAACAGTGACCCCTTAGTGTGTTAGACCTACTTTCCATCATTCCAGTGTGACACTCCTGCCTTTACTACCATCATTTCTGCTTCATCACGTGTCTCTCCTCTCTGTTGTTTCTCTTAGTCCAGTTGGCCTGTGCCCATCCAGCTAAACAAGGCCACTTCAGGATCCTAAGTTTTGTCTGCTGCACTGACTAGCTCTCCTTCTGCTCCTCTGTGTCACTCTCCTATTGTTCCTGTATATAGGACTGGCCGTGATTTATCCCTAAATGTTCAGGGCCCTGAAGACAAAGAGTGAACGTAGGGACTCTGTTATGGCCAGTTGAGTTTGACTGAACTGTCAGGAGTACAGGAGCTCCTCCATCCACACATCTCAACTGTCAAATACAGACATTATCCATTTCCACTCACCTGATGTTCATCTGCTTTCTGTGTCAGATTGGGATCTGTGGCCGAACAGGCAGTGGAAAATCCTCCTTCTCTCTTGCATTTTTCAGAATGGTTGACACTTTTGAAGGTAAGACTACAGTTTTTCAGATCAGCCAAGTGCAGCTCCTGAAGGTGCTTAGATAGTCCTTCTCTTAGCAGCAGCTTTGAAGTGTGATTTTTTTGAATCTATAGGATGCACTTTCTGGCCTTGTTTAAAATCAGTATCATCTGTCACCTAACAGCTGTGCCATTAATAAGCTGGATCAATAAAAATTCTACTTTAC
Source organism: Chloroceryle amazona (assembly GCA_027560015.1). Lineage (NCBI taxonomy): Eukaryota > Metazoa > Chordata > Aves > Coraciiformes > Cerylidae > Chloroceryle > Chloroceryle amazona. Next base: position 11,742 of record JANHFX010000804.1, on the reverse strand, counting down.
AGAAGCTGAAGTCCTTTTGTACTGTTAAATCACAAACAGTAGAAGCAAACCATATAAGGGGAAGGTGTTGGAAGTATGAAGGATCCACACACAAGGCACAGATAGGACCCCGTGAGCCCAGAAAACTCGGCAACTGGGGACTGCAGTTTGGCTTGCTGCCCTGGAATTTTCTGCCATGTGTGCCATGTCCATGTACCACATGGAATGTCTTCCTATGCATCTCAAAAAATTTTAGCCTCTGTTTCCCAGCCACATTGCCCACAGGACACTTATGCATAGCTAGGCAGTTGTACTTGGAAATACAATTTCAAAGTGCTCAATAGTAATTTGGCTTTCTGAAATGCTTGTTACCCCTGGTAACTAGGCTCCACTTGGAGTAACCTCTTCCCTTGTTTGATAGGTGTTTACAATGGTCAAGCAGATAAGCATCATTCTTAAATTATTACCACTATACTTGCTATTCTTCCCAGCTGAGACTTAGTCTCACGACAGTTGTGCTTGCTGCTTAACCAACACTTGTTTTGTCAGTGAATAAGGGCCTGTTCCTTATTCAAGGCCTGTTCCTGCTATACTTTATTGCAAGTTGAAATTGAGCTGTGGCTTTGCCAGCAACTGTGTGGCATGATAAACAGTCTAGTAGACTGTCCGTTTTCTTTTGAATAGGAAGGATTATCATTGATGGTATAGATATCGCTAAGCTCCCCTTACAGACGTTGAGATCCAGGCTGTCGATCATTCTCCAAGATCCTATTTTATTCAGCGGAACAATCCGGTAAGCATTAAGCATCAGCAGTAAAAAAAATATATAATGATTTATATGCCATTATATATTATATGATATAATGAATTTTCCAAAATTGCTGATAGCAAACTGTTCAATTCTGGTCTCTTCAGTTGGAGATAGGAGGATGACTGCCTTCTGTCTGTGCTTTATACCCACCCCTACCAGACTGCACCTTCCCAGTGCCTGATCCTGGTCAGCACACTGTTAGCAGAAGGCACCCCATACCCAGGAAGTAGGGGAAGTCACTATTTATCTCTCCAGGCTCAAGTAATCAGTTTAGCACACTGACCAAATGCCCATAACCATCCAGCACCTCTTGAAACCTTCTTTCTTCTACATCTATTTTTATATGTCTACCTTAAAAATATGAGATGGAAAAAATGTGGACTAAAAAAAATAATGCAGAAAAAGAAGCAGCAGTAGGACAGTCTGACAACCACTGAGAGAGGTCTGGAGACCTCTTTTACCCTAGAGCCTCTATCTGTGAGCTGTTCTTTCACCTCTTAAGAACAAACACATTGTTCCTTTTCCTTTTTTTTTTCTTTTTTTTTTTTTTTTTTTTTCCCCCTCTTAAAGAGAGGATGATGCAGTAGAAACAGTGGCAGAAAGCTTCATAGTTTCAAATGAATGTTCTTCCCTGTGTCTGTGGCATTTACCTTAGAAAGGAACAGTACAATCCTTAGTGCAGAGTTACAACACCCGCAGTTACAGTTTCTAAATACAAGTCATTATTGTTCATGGAAAATGATATAAGCTTCTGTGGTTTGCTCACCCCACACTAATACAGCCCCCAAGATTATCTCCTGAACTTGCCTGAATAGAGCATGATTCATTCGTGTCAGAAGATGAAGTGACTGTATACCTTTATTTTGTTAATTAACCTATTAAAAATTTATTTAGGCCAGTGTTGTTCATTCACAGCACATACAGTAGGAGTAAAAAGTAAAAATAAAAAGTGTTACACACCATTGAATCTTTTGCTTCTGATTATCATTCTGTATACTAATATGAGATTAACATTTATTGTTATTTATGGGCAACTGCAAGTTAAAATAACATTGATCTGTTCATAAATCCAGGATTTTGTTCAGCTCTAGTGAACACTTGCATTTCATAATTCAGATTTAAAAGAAGAGATGGTCGAATTTTAGCCTTTGTTAAGCAATGAATGTTAATTTAAACTGGTTGTATTCACAGGTTTTGTTTCTTCTGAACTTTATCTAGTAAAACATGAGACTTTCCTTACTGTATTCTGAACAAAATAAATTCAAAATCCACAAAGATATCTGCAAAACAGAAAACTTTTCCCATTCTACTCAACTGAGTCAATTTTTTTCTCAATCACATTGGTATCAATATTGACCAAGTCTGTAAAATTCAGTGGATTTATACCAATGATAGATCAGAAACAGGCCCAGATGATTCTGATTATTTGCACACTTGTTTCTAAGCACACTATAGGAAGAAATTAATTGCAGGAGTTTCCATTAACTGTTATTCTTGAATTACACGTAACTGTAGGTTTAACTTGGACCCCGAGAAGAAGTGTACTGACAGCATGCTGTGGGAAGCGTTGGAAATAGCACAGCTCAAGCACGTGGTGAAAGCGCTCCCTGGGGGCCTAGGTAATAAGACTTCCTTCTTGGGAAGATTGCTTCCAGTGCTCACAACGGTCCTGCCTCACTTTTACTATTTATTAAAAAGGTAGTTGCTGAAGAAAATGCTTTTTAGGTATACAGGTGAGAAAAAGTGCTTGCCTGCAGGCAAAGGTCCTATATCCATATAACTCCCTTAGCAACTGCACCTGGGGGGCAAAGTCCTGTTTCTAGTCAAATCAATGTGAAAACTACTATTCTATATCCATATGTCTTTGTTATGAAGCCTTGAGGTTTATGAATCTTGTGAATTCAAATAATCAACAAATCAGATGTCACCGAGAATATGTTCTTTTGTATTTTCCAATATTCATGTACAGGGAGGAAGATTTCAGAAGTTTGAAGATGTGAGTCATTTGGCCATGCCAAAAAAACAAACAAACATACAGAAAACAATCAAAAAGCCAAGCAAACAAAACTACCACACACACAAATCAAAACCATCACCCATAAAACTGGTAAAGAAATGATGGATGCCACTTTGACAGGGGGATACAGTGTCCTAGACTGCATGTGTTTCAGAAAAACTCGCTCTTGAACAGCTACTTTAATGTCTAATGGATAAAAAGAATATCATGACACAGAAGTACTGGTTGCTTTAACAATGGAACTAAGCGGGCAAAGTTGCATCACCAGCAGCTATAGACCTAGGAAGTATTACATCGAAAATCTTTATGCTGAAAGTGAGATGTTATTTTCCAAGCATATTCTCTACTCTGATCTGACCCTATCTCTCTCTCTCATGCATGCACACACACACACATATGAATACTGATTTTGCTGTATTGTTTCCAGATGCTATAGTCACAGAAGGGGGTGAAAACTTTAGCCAGGGCCAAAGACAGCTGTTCTGCCTAGCAAGGGCTTTTGTGCGGAAGACAAGCATCTTCATCATGGATGAAGCCACGGCATCTATTGACATGGCAACAGTGAGTTTGGAGTATTTCTGATTTCTCGTTTTCCTTGAGGGGGAGACAACTGTTAAGTATGCAAAGAAAAAGGTAGAAAGTAATTCTATCTGGTCTGTAAGATGCTTACACCATATGCAGTGCAGATGTGTTTAGAAGTCCAGGTAGCTGTTAGTCACTGTCAACTAATCTGAAGAGCTTTTAAATCATTTTACCAGTGGTTTTAATAGTTATTCCAGCATTGTTTGCATTAGTAAAATGAAGGATGTTATTTTCATTGGGAGATTAATTTCCTAAAGTAAACAAGGTTTTTGGAAGGTCGCCTGGGATGGTCAGTGCAGGGTCAGTAGGCAAGCAGACAAATTTCCCCGGCATGGTGGATAGGACCAGTTAGGAAGTTAAAAGGCTTGAAAGAGATGCAAGAAAATAAACAGAGACATAGAAAAGACATACTGGATTATTGCATTAATTGCCTGAAATTGCTAGACAGAGGTTAAATCACACAATAATAGCACACTGACTGGATTTTAGCCAAATAGAATAGTACAGTCTCAGAATTTTTTTTTCCTCTGATAAGTTATGAGAAATGTTTTTGTCTTCATGATTATTCTGTGAGTGAAGAATATAATTTTAAGGGTTTATTATAACAACTACAATTTTTAGTTCTGTAAAATGTTATTGTGTTGGGTGTCAGTAAGGTTGGGAATTAGACTGTGCACAGTCCAGTTGGAACACATTTTGAATTTTGACACATTGAGGATCTAGTTCCTCTCTTCATATATATATCTAAAGAACAGACAATAGCAAATTAAGGGATCTGTGCTAGTGAAATTTCTAGGCAGAGTTTGTAACACATCGATATGTTGCCTAAATAGCAAAGGATGAGTACTTGTTGAGTGAAAACTATCTATGTTAAGACCATCTTAAATATCATCTCCACTGTTACATATGCCAGGTACAGCACACTCCTTTGCTTATCTCTGCCACCCCTTGGCGTTAGATGTCCCCAGTGTGCTGGGATATTCCTGGGCTTTCAGCAGGGTGAAGAACACGCTGCAGAGGTGCCAGCATGTGAGTAGCCTGGCAGGACCCTAAATTCACCCTTGGTTTCCTCACTGTATAGCTGAGATCAGGATAGCAGTAGTTTGTAAGCTAGGGCACAGCTCTTGTGTGTACTAAAGCCCAGAAGCAGTGCGAGTGGCAGGAGTGAGCAGGGATGTCTAACAAAACCAGGCTCTTAGTTCTGACATATTTAATTTTTCATTTCTGCAGTGAAGGACCAATAAAAGTATGGAATAATCAGAGGTTACTTAATCCTTCTTAGGTTCTGTGTGTGTCATATAACTTCTGTTGTTTAAAAAGCAACAAATGTTTTTCTTTACATAGGAGAACATACTCCAGAAGGTAGTCATGACTGCGTTTGCTGACCGTACTGTGGTTACAATAGCAGTAAGTACATTCTCTGCTGCAGTTCTTATGCAGACAAGAATCAGAAATTCCACATTATTCAAATTTTGTCATTGTTAATAAATGTGTTAATTTGGCTGTTAATGTTTTTTTCTAAAGCAGTGTTTAAGTATAAGCTTTCTTTTCCTTTTTAAACTACTTAAATATGTAACAGCTTCTTAAATGTGTTGTGTGATGCTAAGTCTGATTTTCTGCAAAGGCATGTAATCTAAGTATGAAGTCTATTTTCTGTTATCCATTTTAGATTAATTTAAAATATAATATGACTTTGACTACTGTGAAATCTTAGAGTAAGTTTCATCAAGCTACAATAATCATTTCAAAAAGGAAAAGTAAAATTGTGTAATAGTTCTGCCAGCGGATAAATCAGTTATGTTTCAGAATTTAACAAAAAATGAGAATCTTACTAACTTCTAAAAATAAATATTTCATCCTTGTTAACAGTGACTGAATTCAAGTTTGCATATTCTTGAAGTGGTTATACAAGGATCTCAAGTATCTATTAAAAATTGTTTATAAAAAAGATTTGACCTGAATCAAAACCGCTGCCTAAACATGTATCATAAATAATACATATCTTTCAGTCTTCTATTTTCTGAATATACACATTTCAGGGAAGTGAAATAAAGTCATTATGCTTCTTAACATTTAAAAAATAAATAGAAGTCAAGAAATCTATACTCGGGAATCTTACAGCATGTTTTTATTTTCCCCTAGCAGATGTGCAACAGAAAACCTGATTTATGTTATGGTATTTATTCAATGTGTCGTCAAAAAAAAAAGGGGGGGGGGCGGGAATCATAAGCACACAATTTCCTGAATTCTTCGCATTAAAATTCTGAGTTTCACTGCATTTTGCATTTATGCATCTTTTTCATTTTGTTTGGGGACAGGAGGAGAAAGTTTATTAGTGTATCATAGTGAGTTTTGAAATGGACAATTCAAACAGATAGTATTTTGAAATATTGATCATAAGTTTTGCAATGTTACATGTGAAAATACAGTAAGGCAGGCAAAAAAGAAAGATGAGAGTAGCTTCTGGAAGCCTTCAAAATTAATAGTGGATCCATGTATCTCTGAAATACACCAGGAGCAAGAAGTCTGTCAATTTATAGGACCATTTGAAGATTGATACATGAAAGGAATCCTCAGGGAAGAGAATGGCATTGCAAAAAAGTTAAATTAACCATTTTCAATATTCAATGTCAGAAAAACTGGGGAGGTTTCTTCTCAATAAAATCATCAAATGTAGAGGGTAGAACAAAAAAAGAAAACATCATACCACTGTATAAGCCCAAATTTCACACATACCTTGAATATTGTGTGTAGTTCCAGTCTCCTCATCCCTGTAATGACGCGTTACAGCTGAAAAATGTTGAGAAGCATAAGGATGATCGGAGGAGTGGAACTGTGCCTTAAGGGGAGCAGCTGACTAGGCTAGGCTTCTTCTGCCTGGAAAAAAGACAACGTAAGGATGTGTGAGAGAGGTCTGTGAAGTCATGAGGCAGGGAGGAAGAGGCATCAGGTGAATCTCTGAGAAGCGAGGCTCGGAGCATACAAAAGTGGGTATTTGTTCATGCAGTGGGGAGAAGGCCTGGGAAAAACCTTATCCAAGGAATGAGGATGCAAAACATTTATGAAAGCTCAAAAAAAAGACATGGGCAAAGTCTTAGAAGAGAAATCTATTCAGTTTTACAAATAGATAAACTGCACCAAGCTCAGGAGTCCCCCTGACCTAGATGTAGTCCAGGGCTGGGAGAGTACTCGCATGTAGTACCACACTCATGTGCCCTGTTCTCACTCTTCCTGGCTACATTCTTGTGGCAATGTGTGGTGGCAGGACTACAGCCTAGGAACATCAGAGTGTAAACTTGTATGAATACGTAAGTACTTACGTGTAATTTAGATACTTGAATATCTGTGCAGCTCTTGGTCTGTACGTTTATCTGCAGCAATTGCACAGCATATTAGGATGAAAAGTAGAATAAGTACCCTTAATCAAACCTGAACTTGTCAGGAAAATTAATTTCTGGAAGTCTGTTTTATCCTGGAATATATTCGATATGTATTTGGCATTTTGCTTGTTTTCCAGCACCGCGTGCACACGATTCTCAATGCAGATTTGGTTATTGTAATGAAGAGAGGAGTTATTTTGGAATATGACAAGCCTGAGGTTCTGCTAGAACAAGAAGACAGTGTCTTTGCTTCTTTTGTACAAGCAGATAAGTAATAAATGTAAATGAAGCATTTTAAAGTACAATTGTATTATTTTCTAAAAGTGTAAAATACCTGTAAATAAATATTTCATAGTAAATTGAGGCTTTCCTTTTTTAATGAAATGAGCCATTAATTATCTGTGTAATTTCCATTTTTTGTATACTACTACTCTTCTTTTTTATTTGCTACCAAAGAATCATGAAGTATAGATGGAAAAAAACCTAAATAGGTGAAATATGACAGGATACGCATCAAACAGACATAGCTGGCATGGAGTTTTTGTGTAACTCTTAAACATCTCCTGTCATTTTATTAGCATGTTATTTTTTATGTGTTATAGCCCTACTGTAGGTAACACTCATGACTACCTAAATGCAGAAGGAAAAATAATATACCAAAGGTATTTCTCAAAAGCTTGTATCTCTTTTAATCATATGACCCTGTAAAGTTTTAATATCTAAATATAAAATCTATAAAACTTTTTTTTAATATTGTGGTTTATTGATAGTGCCTGTGTCTCTTGGTCTCTAATACCTTTTAAAAATTAAGGACAAACTGATTCCTTTAGTCTTTCTTATGCCTCACTTCTACACCAACTGAATCATATTATGCTGATTCCAAAGAGGATTGAGCCAGACTGCCTCCCAAACTGTGATGAAGAGAAGAGGAAGCAGGTTGTGATAAAGTATCAGGGTTTAATGCACACTGTTTCCAGACCAGTACAGATGGAACCAATTCATCTGGACATTACCCCTTAATTATTTATTAAGATAACTAGTCACCACTGAAATTATCCTAATGTGGCTGGACAACTACTTATCCCTTTGTGACAATCATTTCAGGATTTACTAATTGCTAAGGGGTTGGAAAGTCATTGACCCAATGGAAGGCTATTTTTCACCATTCTTTTTAGCACCTTTGGCTTTAGATCCACTTTTGTTCTATTCCTATCTTCAGAGAATTCCTAGCACTTGGGACAACTCGCTTTTTTAATCTCTTTAGCCTGCTCAATTAATTGGGAATCTGTTTTATAAAGGCTTTATTTTCTAGAAAATGACACTTTGGTGTTCTCATAGTTGATGTGATACTTTTAATGTATTACTTCTCTAGCACTGCAGCAGAGAACAAGGAAAACTGAAGAACTGCTGTTGCTGTTACAGTGTTACTAGTTCCAGGGCAGAGTATTTGCATCATCTGCCTGCTCTTACTCTTGCAATGCCTAAGGGCATTGAACTGGGGCCAGAGGACATATAGCTGACAGGTACAATACAGTGATACACTTGAAATGCCTGAGCTCTGGCATTGCCTACTACAGATGAAGAGAGAAAATGGGCAGTTAGGAGATGTTCTCCTCCAGGGAATCAGTTGCAGGGCAGCACCAAAGGAAAAATAGCTGCTCAAATACTGGTGTCTTTTCACCCTGGGATACCAGGCATCCATTAGGGCTGAGAAGAAATGGGAGGCAGGTGACTATCCTTCCAGGGCAGCAGAAGGGCACAGTGCTTGCAGAGCAGGTTTCCACTGCAGCTATGGAGTGTGCTGTCTCCTACCTGCCCAGTTCTGGGCTAAGGCAGGACTTTGTCCTGCAAAGGCCTGGAAAAGCACCGCTTTGCAGGAAACTTCAAATTTAGGCTGCAGAGAACAAGCCTCAGAAGCTTTGCAAGAGCCTGTGGAAGATCTTAAATTCTAATTCCCGGAGAAGAGATAAAGTGAGGTTTCATATGCTTTTAATAAAGTGCTGGGCTTTGACACTGCAATTTGGACTAGCTTCTATTCCACAAGCTTCTGGACAGGAATGCAAGGGAGTGAATGACATGGTGTATCACCAAGAAGACTGTATTACATTTCACAGCATTAAGAAATAAGAACCCAAAGTACAAGGGGCATGCATTCCCATCATAAATGGGGCTTACACTTCACAAAGCAGCATTGCAAGGAGAGTAGTGTGAGTTGGTTTATATCCAACTATTATGTATCTTTTTTCATAGTGCCACACCACTGGAGAGACATGTGTGAACAGGAAGGCCTCTTAGATGCCACGTGGACAGAACATGTTTCCACAGCACATTTTATCTATTCTTGTTTATAGGGGGCCAAGTCTCAGGAAGTTTCTGCCCCCTAACTCAAAAGGGTTAGTGTCTCAGTGCTGACCAGAAGCAGTATCCAAGAAAACGATTCTGTCAGGGGTGGCTCACTACCATTATCTGAGTCTAAGCCTGTTGCCTCAAGATAGGCAGTCTAGAAGTTGCTACTGCATCAGGCTCACAAACATATTTTGCATGGCAATGAAGTATTGCTGAACAAAGTGCTGTACTGCAAGACAGACGCAGAGCCACCCTGTGTAGCTGCGGAGGGAGCTGCCCCATCCAGACTTTTTCTTCTCTGGGATGGGACTCAGCTCAGTCCCAAAGGTGGGAGGATAGGCTCCTCATAAAGATGCAACCAAGTTTGTTTTAATTTATTTGCTTTTTATAAATGCTTCCCTTGTACAAAAGCCTTTATAGCATTCATCCCATTGTCTTAGTGTGGCTGTTTATCCAGTTGTACTTATTTCTAAGGCAAGGCTTTTTCCTGGGGAGGCCAGGACAGCATGCCTGTGATGTTAGACCTCTTCCCCCAGCTGATCATGTTTTCCTCTGTGGCTTTGCCTAACCAACTTTGATCTCTTCTGCCTACCCACTTCTACAGCAGGGTGGTTTGTGACATTTAATTCATGTTAGGCTAACACTCCATAGCCTTTGAAAGAAAGATCTTCTAAAGATTGAGTAATACCATAGTGCCAACTAACCTTTAACAGTTACAGTAATGTTGTCTTTGATAGCCCTTAGAATTAGCATAAATTAGGGCAGGGAAGAGTTTTGAAATGTAAAACCTATTTCGTAGGTGGAAGAACCTACCCCTCATGATTCAATACTACAGAGTGGGCTTGTTCATTCCTGTGAGCCTAGTTTGTTCAGCAGCTCTTCACCCAAATATGTTGGCTCACTCAGAAGATCTGTCACTTTTTTCTTTTAAGTATCTGTCACTTGATCCACACAGACAGGGCTTCTTTTTATTTGGCTCTAGAAATTCTTCAGCAGAAGCCACTTGCTTTGCTGTCCCACTCAGCCAATAAAACCTCAGAGGTGACAGAAAAGTGCTAAATGACAGTCCCAATAAAGAACAGAAGTGGAAACAAGGGAACACCCTTCTAGCTCAACAGAGTTCAGGATTTCTGAACCAAACACGGTGTCTGTGTTCATGCAATATCCGTTGCTATAGTAGGCTCCATGGGTCATTCCTAGCACCAGAGTATGAAGCAGTTTATCTTTCCCTTTAAAACACTCCTCCCACATAGGTTCTCTTTTTTTTCATTCTACATTCATGTAGTTACTGCCCCCTGGAGGAAAAGCTACAGAATAAGAGAACAATTAGAAAAGAGTAAGGAAAAACGGCACAGAAGACGTGATTGCCTCTTGAATACCTGTGTCTGTCTCCGAAAAGTGTGAAATGTTACAGTGAGTACTGCAGGGTGTTATAGAGCACTTCAGACTGCTGGAGCTAACTATGAGATGCCATCAGCTGGACAACCACACTTTTGACAAGTAAATCTTCAAATTACTTCACCCATTTAGTTTGTTTGGGTTTTTTATTAAATATTTGGAAAAGTATAAAAAATACCTATTAAGTTAAATTGTATATATAAATCATCTACTTAAAGTGTAGGTGACATTCACAACAAACACGCAAATCATGTCTAGCAAAGTGATGCAGAGAAAGCAGAGATATCTTCAGCAGCCTCACAGCCAGGTGCTAGGGCACCCTGATGTTAGTTTAATTTATCAAAGTGGCAAGAAAAATGGCCCAGGACAAGAAGAAGCATGAGTTGTTGAAAGCTGACCCTTCCAAAAGGAATGGATTCTCCAAGGACATGCTTATATAACATATAAGTGGAAATAGTCTAACGTAATAGTAATCATTTAATTACAAGACCTATAATGACTGCTTAGAGAACTCAGAGTAATACATAAAAACACTATTTCACAGAATAATTGCCCAACATGAAACCACCCCATACCACAAAGTAGCGGTTGTTAATGGAAGCCAGGTACTGGCAACAAATCTATTCTTGAACAAATATTTACAGAAATCAGCTCTGAGGACTTGTCTCTCACAACACCATGACCTGAATCCAGACCTCCCCCTTCCTCAGGGAGGAAGCAAATAAACAAACAAAACAAACCATCCCCAGTAATTAAAAATATTTTTTTAAAAATGTAAAAATGGTAAACAAACACACTCAGGGCTCACCAGGGAAGCAAGCGATCCGAGACCCGACTCCCCCACCTCTTCCCATTCCCACAGAAATGTTTGAGGAGCGGCGCCCAACGGCTTTTAACCGCCTCCGCTTGCGGCCGTTGACCAACGACCGTTAGGCGGAGGCGCGCGCGACTCCCCCCACACAAGAGCGGGAACTCCCCGGCCCCTCATTTCTCCGCTTCGGAAGCCGGGAGCGGCTCGGGGACCGCAACCCCCAGGCCCAGAGCCGCTCGAGCTGCTGGTAATGGGCGCGAGTGGGGCCGGGCTCGAGCGCTCCCAGCCTCGGCTGCGCCCCCTGGTGGCTGCGCGGACTCCGCCACCTCCCCGCCGCCGCCGCGCTGCCCGGGCCGGCTACGGTGGGGGCTGCGGCGGCGCCGCGCACCCGCTCGGGCCCCGCGGCGCGGCGCGGCCG
>JANHFX010000795.1:103430-137712 GCA_027560015.1 Chloroceryle amazona | reverse complement strand
GTTTAACATTTTTATCAATGACATAGACAGCGAGATTGAGTGCACCATCAGCAAGTTTGCAGATGACACCAAGCTGAGTGCTGCTGTTGATCCACCAGAGGGACGGGATGTCATCCAGTGGGACCTGGACAAGCTGGAGAGATGGGCCCAGGTGAACCTCATGAGGTTCAACAGGGGCAAGTGCAGGGTCCTGCACCTGGGCCAGAACAATCCCCGCTGTTGTGGTTCTGCAGAATTGTAAAATTAATTCCTCCCATTTTCTCTTTCAAATATTTGTTCAGCATAGGACTCCAGCTGTGTGTTAGGTTTGTTTCTGGCTTCTGTTTGCTAAGTTAGATTTACTAGGGATATCAGTGACATGGTTATTATTTTATGAGCTTTCTTCTAATTCTTGTTAGTGGTTATGTGAGAGATACAATTTTTTTACCTTTTTAAAGATAGATTTCTGATTCTAGCTTCAGTTATGTGTATGGATCCATATCTGTGAAAAATAAATAGAAAATTTTAGTGTTGGAGTGCCTTGAAGTAGATAAGAGCATGTAAATAATTATGTGTTTAATACTAGATTGGTGCTTTAAAAGATGATTAAAATCTATGAGTTTGCTTAATACTAAAAGATATCTGAACAGCGTGAATAAAGATTTAGTAGAAAACTTATACCAGTTTAGTGATGTCAAATGCTTAAACATCTGGGCTACAAGAGCCCCTTTCCCATCAGTGTGCTTCCCTTTCCCATGGGGCTGAAATACAACCAGCTCCCCGATGCTGCATCTCATCAGAAGCTTCTACTCATAAACCCTTCCTGTTGTAGATGTTGCATACTGTATTTCATACGTGGCTCTCTGCATTGTGCAGGAGAAGACTCAATTCAACTGAAGCAACATTACATTTGAAGATTCTTTTGTTTTATTGTTGGGTTTTGTTTTTTTTAGCTTTTTAAAAAAAAGTCTCAAAGCTTGAAGGCTGGACAGAGGAGCTGGGTTCACATCTTTACAAGGTTTGAACACACCCTTTAGCTGCCTTGTGTGCCTGAGCATCTCCCTTGGCATCTTTCTTTGCAGGCAAACTGTAGGCTCTGTGAGCTAATGCATTGCTTCCTATGCCTGAGCAGTGTTTCATGCTTATGCACCTCTAACGGTAAAATAGTGGATGTTCACCATAATGACCTATTCTCCATTCCCTTCAGTACTGTAACAACATGAAATTAATTTGGAGGTGGGGAAATATTAGGTCTTCAGCTTCTGTTGGGGGGAAAAAAACAAGAGTCTTCCGTATGTTCTCTAGTGTGAATTTGACTACAGCTTTAAAGGGTATATATGTAATGTCCTTTATATCGATCATTCAAAGTTACATTGTGGCTTTTACTGATAGTACTAGACTGACTAAATTGAGTAAGATGGGGTAGGAATTATATTTTTTTGTCACATCAGGAAGAGTAACCCTTCATGTGGGATTGAAGGGAACTCTGGCATGTGAACACACCAGAGGATGGTAGTCTCTGTGCACCTTGATATTGTGGTTGATGTCTGGGTTCAGGTAGACTGCACAGATCCTGGCTAGTGCACAGTCTGGGCAAGTTACTTAATGCATCTCAGACCTTTCCTCTAACCTCTGCCTGGCTTAGTTTTAAACAAAGCTTGCATTCACCTCACTAGGTTGGTGTGAAGATAAAGTCATTGTTTTCATGGTGTCCTAGAGCATCTGCTGTGCTCTGGACTAGGGGATGAGCAAAACTGTCATCTAAGATGGGAAATGGCTGTTCTTGCAGGTTTTGCTTTTTTTTGAAGCGCAATGTTTCATTTCAGAGAGTAACTCCATTATAATTCACTTTTATGTTCTGTTTTCATTGAATCATTAAATTCAGAGAAAGGTTTTTCTGGTGCATTTGCACTGTGCTGTAAATGAAGCTGTCAAAGAAAAGCAGCTTCAGTCTAGCCATCATTAGAATTGTATGACTGTGCCACTGGCTATCTTCACAGGCTTTTAATTAGACAGTCATATGCACAAAACCCACTAATGAGCATTTCTATAGAACTTCAGACTATATATATCAATATAATTAGGCAGTATGTTCTCCATAGAAGTGTAGTCCTTACTTTCTCTGCATTGTTCTTTCCTGAAGTCAGTAGGCTTCATCATATTTTAGATGAAGAAAATCATCGTTTTCCTTGTACCTGATGACTTATGCAAATCTTGGTTTTTTTTCTGCAGTTCCTGTACAAAAGGAGAAGAAAATAGTGGCTGCTAGTCAGATTCCTTGTTCCATGCTCTAGTTTACTACTTATGTCATTCAGATTAAAGAAACATTCACTAACCTCACCAAATTTAAACTATTGAGGCTCTTTCTGTTCCTTAATTGAAACAAATCTGGTAAGAAGTGTGGAGTCCAAGCCTGTTGCCATTCTTTAGTACCAGGACTTGATGGCAAGTGTATCATAGTTATGTAAGGGAATAAGATCTGTCCATCTGTCTTCTGTAGCATGTGTCAATCATAGAATCATCAAGGTTGGAAATGACTTTCCAACATCATCAAGTCCAACCCTCTACTAAACATTATCATAACCACTAAACCATGTCCTGAAGTGCCACATGTTTTTTGAACACCTCCAGGTATGGTGATTCCACCACCTCCCTGGGCAGCCTGTTCCAATGCCTCACCACTCAGTAAAGAAATGTTTCCTAATACCCAACATGAACCTTCCCTGGTGTAACTTAAGCTCATTTCCTTTCAGAGTATCACTAGTTACCTGGGAGAAGAGATCAACACCCACCTCATTACATCCTCCCTTCAGGGAGTTGTAGAGAAACACTCAAGTTACGTAACACCACATACTAGCAGTAGGTATAAGGAAAATGGGACCCACTTTTATCTACAGCCAGTCCCACCAAAACAGAAAATTGTGTGTCAAGCAGTACTTATCTCTGTAATGCTTGATGCTAGTAAAACAGAATTTAACTTGGAAGTAATGTGTTATGGTGCAGTAGTTCCTGTGTAGAGAGTTGAGGCTGTTGAGGTGACCATACTGCTCTCTGCCATACACTGGCGCAGTGTCTCCTCCCTCTCTGTAGGCATCTTGCATATTGCAGTCAGAAGAACATCTGTGTTTAACTGCTTTTTGTGTATTTATAGACTGAAACTTTCAATTTTGTGTGATTATTCCAGATTAGATTTGTTCATTACCCAAAGTGAAATCATTAATGGCCTCTTCTGTGGATGGTTTGACACTAACATTGATTTTCTTTGAGGCAACAAGAGAATCAGAGCTGCTACTGAAGTGTTTTTTTCCCTACTTTTCTGCCAAATGGTTGGCTGCTGGTGCTGAGATAGATAAATTTTGTGGGGGTAAGGAAGGCTGGACTCCACACACGTGCACATTGCTTTTGCTGGACGTACTGTGCAGCGTGGCTGCTGGTGTGACCGAGCATGTGCAGGCATTGCTGTGTGAGACCAGCAGTCCTTTAGCTGGTTCTTTAGCTTTTATTCTTTAGACCAGACAAAACCCCTCTTCTAAATACTACAAAGTGCTTAAATAGGGTATGAACCCAGAACCAGAACATGAGATTGGATTCTGCAATCCTGATCTTTGTGGCCAAAGGCGTGGAAAGGAGAGATACTATGCCAAAAAAAAAAAAAAAAAAAGGCAAAAAAGCAGGTGTAGATTACTGCTAGACTGTTTTAGCCTTGACAGCTAACTCAGAAAACCATTTTTAGTGATTTGCTAATGAGGAAAAACGATACTGCTCTGAATGAATTAGTGTTTGTTCAGAGTCCTCCATGGTGAGTAGGCCCTTTGGGGTGCAATCCCACAGTGTGCAGTCACAGTGGATTTAGACCAAATTAGAGGTACGTTCTGCTATGTGTTGCTCTATTATTAAGTAAAAACTTTTGCCATCTAGTGGAAAGAATAGAGAACTGGGATTTCAAATAAGCAAGAAACCCACTAGTACTGATCATATGCAAAGTGTATTTATAAGCAAGAGTGATTCACTTGCTAGAACAGTAACAAATTATTCTGACTTCTGTGGAATTCAGTTGGTAGAAATCTAAGGTAATGGTGCATTTTATTTACATAGTATTTGAGGCTGCATCTCATTTAAGCACAAAGTTGGTGAAAAGAGTGTTCATTTATATGCTGCTTTCACTTATTTGCGACTCCTTTTTGTTTCAGCCCCCCAGTCAAGAGATGGAGATCTTGCCACACAGTAAGGTTTGTGCAAGAACTGTAGGATATGCCTTCACTACAGCTCTTTGTGGTAGTGGTTCATCACCCTTTCTGCAGTTGAGGTAGTCCTTACTCTGACATTTCATGTTGCCACCCCTGCTCCACCTGGCTAAGGAGCCACCTTCCTCTAGGTGGCATGGGTCTTCCAAGAGCCTGACTTTTATTCCTGGTCCACAGCTTCTGCCACAACAGCCCCCTTAAGACAGCAATTCAGGTCACTTCCAAGTCTTATTTTCTTTCTTTGCCAGACTCTGTTTCATGGCTGGATATTTTTGGTTGCTGAACAGGCTAGTCCTCTTATTCTTACTTATTTTTGGCCCATTTTCCAGGAAGGGCCTTTCCTCACAGCCTTCCTGCAGTACTTTTCCCTATTGCTGTTGCTAAGAGTATTAATTCCTGTAAACACAAGCTGTGGTGTTAATTTTTTACAGCTTCACCTCTGGACTTCAGGCTGTATTGCCCCTGAGCAGACACCTTGAAGAGCCCCAGGATTCTCCCTCTTAAGCAGGACAGGTGTTACCATCCTGAGTACTCATCCAGATCTGTCATCAACAGTTCTTCCAAACTTCTCTCCTGAAGTTACTTGTCTGTGTTTTTCCTTGGTTATTGTGCTAGTACTTCAGTCCTTACACCAACAGCTTGGGGTTTGGTGGTTGTAAGGGAGAAGAAGCCCTTACATCTAAGCAAGGCAGTGTAGAGTATGTTTTGTTGATTGTTTTTTTTCCAGAATGTTGACAAATCTGCCTCTCTTCCTTAAGATTAGTCATCCCTCCTTGAATGCCTTGTACTCCTGCAGTAACTCATGATTTATACAGCAGGATGAAGACCACATCACATGAAAAATATAGTATAGGCGATTCATCCCAGGCTTCCTTAGGATTTTTAAGAATTCGGTCTTTTATGGTTTATGTAAATACACTTTTTTTTTATGTATTTTTTTATGTAAATAGACTTTTATGGCTTGATGAAATTGGCAATTTTTGCACAGATTGTGTCTGGTTATGTGTATGCCTGTAAATCCCACATACCAGCACATTTTCCTGGAACCTGTTTGAGAATCTTCCTCTCCTCAACTGTGTGTGGCTGGTTCAGCGAGGTCGACAGGGTTGTCATGACAACCAGTTGCATGCTGTGATAAAGATGATGCCAAATGACCAGCTTCTGACTGTTTATCACTCCTCACTCCTCGTTGAGTAATGCTCCCCAAATTAGATAGGCTTGTCTGATTTATAATTACTTGTCCTAGTGGCTTGCATTTTTGCTGCATTTGTTTCTGAGATAGCATTCCTGCTTCTTGCAGTGATGCTTAGGCGAGGCTACCTGCTGACAATCATTGTTGTGAATTGTAAGAGCAGGTGGTGCAGTTGATTCTGCTGTAGTGTGTGCAAAGTGAGGAGAAAATTTGTCTTTTGGGCTTTATTTTGTTAAACCATAGCAACTTACACTTGTGCATCAAACCTGCTACAGGAAATTCATGGGATAAAAATATTCAAGGCTGGTGTTATTTCTATTGTGCTGTTAAAGGAGCATTCTCTGTTAAATTTTGGTTGCCTTCACTTAGTAATACAAATTGTCTTCCCCTCCCTTCCAGTGCCTGTTTTGATCTTCGGCGGGGGGGGGGGGGGATGTAGCAGAGGAATATGATCCATTTAGGATCAAATCCTGCATCTGCTGGTCATTGGCATCTTATCAAGCCGACTGTTTCTGTGGCTTTCTTTTCCTTTGGTTTTACTTCTATTTAGGCTCAGAAGGAAGACATTTTTATTTCAAGATGTTTGGAAGTTCAGAACTGGGAAAAAACCTTTCCCTGATCCTTTCCTTTTAATCAAACCTTTTAATCCTGTTTTCCCAGTTCCTTTCTTGTGCTTCCTCTTGTGTCCCCAGAAGGACAGGATCTGTAACACACACATGATATCCTGAGCTAGCTCCTTCATTATGTTTCATCCCAGCAATGAAGAAAGCCATTAGATTTGAAGCTAGTGACTTCTCATTGCTGCCTGAACACTAGGGCAACATGTTGTTGGATCCTGTCATTATTCCATTCTTTGCAACTTTTGACAGAGGAAGTTTGGTGCCAATCTCTTATTTACAAACAAGGCACCTTTCAGTTTGAATTCCTTCATTTACATTGTGCACTCAGTGCTGGAATGTGAGCAATGGGAGGGCCAGATATTCAGAAGTTCATTTATAAAGTGATTATTGACCAGACTCTTTTCTAGATTTGGAAAACTGGGCGTTCCTGTTAAGACCATCGTGCTTCCAGCCTGGACACTGAACACTCCTTTTCAGTTACTATGTCAGTGTAGAAATATACTTTTGAGAGGGTGTTAGGTAATCAGTCTAGATCAAATCCTGTGTTTGGATGGTGTCCTTTTTCTTTGAAGAATACTTGCAGAATAAAATTTTTTTACAAAACAGTCCTAAGATTTGAGATAACAAAGCTAGGAGTACAAAAGAAGGGAGGTGTCTCATCTTTATCTCTGTACCTATGGGTACTTTATTTCTTAACCCATTTAGATAATGTAGATCAAGTGCTTTCAAGTATTGTTGAACCTTGCAGGTAAGTGTTCTCACTTGGTCATTATGCTGCTATGCAGAGAAAGGAGCCCTCCTTACCTGGAAAGATTGACTGAAAATCGGGCAGTTGCTCTAATCTAGCAGAGCTGCATTTGCATCAGCTGAAGATTGGGCATTTACTGTGCTTCCATGGAGGCAAAATGAGGCCCATATGTAGAAATTAATACCTTAAAAAGCAAAACACCTATGTCCTTTTAATGATGCAATTATACCACTCAGGTTTCCCAGAATAGATTTTTCTGTCTTTATATGTTTACCTTGCTGCTCTCCCCCATCTTTCCAGAAACGTGCTTTTAACCTGTGAAATAACACAGTTAAAAGTTGTCCTGTGACATAGGTGCTATTGCTGTGCACCTCCCAGGTACTGAATTTTCAGCACACTGATGGCTCTGTACAGCACTTTTACAGTCTCTGTTTTGAAGTTATGCATTCTGCTGACCTTGAGTCATTTGGGATTGTGGATCCTCTTACTCAAGAGTACTCTTCTTGGCCATAATTCAGTGCCATAGGTGTGCTAATTAGTGGGATTTGTTTTCACCTGAAGATCAACTATGCTTCCAGAATACATGTCTGTTTTTCCAAGTACACCTCCCAGTTCAATACCAAATTTATTGCATTAGATCTGTTGCCTTGTTTTAGGAGTATTTTGTTCATGAAGTTGGTTTGCTTGGCCTTTAGTGACCCAGGTTTGAGGCTGTGGTTCCCTCATGCACAAGGACCTAAGCAGGGAGGCACTGACTCTTTGGTCTCCATCCCCAGCACCTTGCTTATCATCAACACCAAGTTCTCTTTGAAGTGGAGATAACACCTCGTTGCTGGTTTTATCCATTTTTGCTAGTTTATCTAAATGAAAGCAGAAGGTTTATTGCAGTGGATATATAATTTATTTTAAATTATAATATATGGTTAATAGAATATGTGGACATAATTTATTTTAAATTATATTTTTTGCTCCCGTACATTTTTGCTGCTGGTACAGTTTTTCTCCTTGAGGTGGCAATTATCAACTTTTCTTTTTATCACATAATATGATGACTTTTTCTTCCTTTTTTTTTTTTTTCCCCTTGTTCTTCCAGTTCCAAGCAAGGTATAAATACACTAGTCATCCTTCACTGCCTTACCTTCCGAAAGGGAAGGAGCTGGACTACATTCCTTCCAGTGTCGAGATTTCTTATTGAAGTGATGTGGTATATTTCTAGTCTTTATCAAAAAGACATCCTGATTAATTTAGCAGGAGCACAAAGTCATACAGCCTGGTTCTAATACTAGACGGGTGATAAACCAATTTATGACAATGGTGGGTGGAGTATTTAGTTGGTTTTATACTGACAAATACAAATTTTTCAAAGGATGGTCGAGAAACCAGTTTTCTAGGTAACAGGATTTGGTCCATAGGAAATGAAGTATCCTGCCAATATTCTTCCATTTCACCTTTGTTATAACACCAAATCAGCCCTGATTGAACATTTTACTTCATTGAAGTTCTTTCTAAAAAATAGATGAGTAATTACTGTCTCAAAACTTTTAACAAAACTTGCTGTTAAATTAAAGCATATTGTGCTGTACCTTTGCATTCCTGCTCTTCCAGAAGGTGCCTCTAGAGCACCTGCCATTCTCTTTCCATCTGCATTTGTTTCTAAATGACAGCCTTTGGTCTTCGGTGAAAGTGGTTTCTAGCTGTACCTGCAGAAGAAAGCCAGAACTAGTTGAAAGCTGCTTCAGCTTCTCTTTCATTCATTTAGTCTCTCTCATTATGAAATATCCAGAAATTCCATCAGCAGAAAATGGTGCCAACATCGTTGGGACTGGCAGCTGGAAAGCTGCACTGCATTTAGATGCAGAGCGCACTATTTGTGTCTGTCGTGATGCCACTGATACAACCTGTGCTTGGTGAGTGGTGACCTTGCCTTACATTAGATGCCTGCTATGAAGGACTAGTTTGTGGCATTGCAAAATGATGGAAAAATAAATGGTCTCCATTTATAGTACAAGTTTGTCTGCTCTGAAAGATCCTGCTTAATGCTGTAGTTTTAATTTCTATTTAACTGAGAAGGGCTAAAGAGAGATTAATAATGGCAGTAATTTGATTACTATCCTTTCTTCTGAAACAGTAATAAAATAAGTGATAAAAATATTCGTTCTGCCAAAGAGCTTGGTCGTCAATTACATGCACTTCAGTGAATTACCTTGTTTATTACAGTATCTTTTCAGAATCGTAGCACTGTTTCCTAGATCAGCCTCTGATAGTAAAATAATTTTAACTTTAAATAAAAATTTAATTACTAAATTTTCTAATTATTGCGTCAAACTTAGTATCTCAACTGTAGCTGCAGCATGGAACTTACCACTGCTCTGTATCAGCCAATTGGCAGAGGCTGACGTTTGGAGAAGGGAGTTTCAAACAGCAATACATTACATTACATTGGCTTCATCCTATCTTCTTTAGAATACAAAATGTGTTCACAAGGTCTCCTAGACAGAATTATCAGTTAAATATGGCTGTTTATAGTTTTGTGGAGGGTACATCTCTTCAAAAGAGTGAATTAATAGTTTCGTTTTGTGTAATAGACTTATTTTTTCCAGTATTTTTAAAGTTTTAACTGTTCTCTTCAGTTATAATGATACTGGGGTGAAGACTGTGTTTGGTTTTTTTCTATTACAGGCTTCGTGTTTCAGCCATTCAGACAGAAAATCAGGCACAAGCATTTATTTCTGAGTGGAACTTGGCCAGGCAATTTCAGCAAGTGGGAATCTCTTCAGACTGTTTTACTACTTTGTACATTTATTAAAAATGAAAACAACTTTTTATACCTTTTTAAAAACTGAATCTTCAGTACTTTTATAAAACTTTACTGGCTTTTTGTGGTTTAGTTCTTTGTCGTAATTTAAATTTGTAAAGAGAAATGACTAATGTAATTTCCTTATTTGTTTTTTAAAAGGAATGGTAAGCCATTGCAGGTTGCTGCCATTCCCTTGAGCTCTCACTTCTTTTCTTTTTTTTCTTTTTTTTTTTTTCCTTCATCATTGCCCCTTCTTTTAAAAACATTGCTGTTTTACTGTTTCTGAAGAGATAAAACCAAGTCTGGGCAATGGGTTGCAGCAACCAGATTGCTCTCTCTGATTTCAGCAGACATCAGTGCCAAAGTTTTTTTGGGGAGCAGCCCTGTCCCTTGTTGTGTTGGACCCCATAAGAAGGGACTGTGACACCAGCCCTAAGACAATGGTAGTGGGGAACGATCTGGTTTTGTGAGAGATTTGTCAGATCCTTGTGCAGGAAAGTGATGGAGGCAGGAAAGCCCTATGAAGTCTACTCTGTGTTTTTCAAGATTGTTAGCTTCTTGCCTAAAATCATATCTTTCATTATTTTTATCGAATCTTCCATTTTAGTCCTCAAAATCCTCTATCATGTGTTGTTTTTTTGCAGAAGTGGCCTTCTGTAATAACAACACTGGGATCTTCCACCAGTGTTGACAAGGCTTTAATCATCTGTCTTTAGTGAGACAAAATTCAAACGGAAAAATATCTGTCCTCTGTGAATCTGCCTGCAAAAGACCAGCTGTGAACTTTTAACTATGTTAGCCTTTAAGCTGGAGGTGTTTCAGAAGTCGGGTGGTGACAGCTCACACTTATCTTGGGCAGATTTCCAGATAGCAGCTTGCTGATGAAGACTCACCGGCATACCCATGCTGGTGTGGGCAGATCTGGGGTGAGAGTCGGCTTCCCTTCCTAGTAGTGATGGCTCTTCCGCACCCCATGTTTGGACAGGGATAGAAAGGGTCAGCTGCAAGCTAATTGCCCAGTCTCCTGTGATGAAGGCTGACTTTGGACTTCTTGTCCGGAGTGTATAAAGACAGCAGAGCCTCCCTATTCAGTAAGTTCTTTCTCCAGAAAGAGAGACAGCTTTCAAAGATCTGCAGCGCTCTGAGAGTCTGCATGACACCTGTGTAAAGATAGACCTCATTCCTGTGTAGAGTTCTGAATCTTAAAATAGTCTTTCTGATGATAAGAATTTGATTCTTTCTTGCTGTAGAAAAACAAGTTATAACAGACCTAAGCAACCAGATCTAGTTAAAGATGTCCCTGCTTACTGCAGGGAGGGTGTACTAGATGACCTTTAAAAGTCCCTTCCAATCCAAATCATTCTATGAATAAGAATCCCAAGTTTGTTAAAGAAACCCAGTGTCTGCTTTGTCATACAGTTTAGCTACGGTGGCTCTTTTATTCTAGTTCAGTATTGTTCTTACTCCTGATACTTTATGCATTATATATAAGAAATGT
Organism: Chloroceryle amazona; assembly: GCA_027560015.1. Taxonomy (NCBI): domain Eukaryota; kingdom Metazoa; phylum Chordata; class Aves; order Coraciiformes; family Cerylidae; genus Chloroceryle; species Chloroceryle amazona. The sequence goes on along the minus strand of JANHFX010000795.1, from coordinate 126,634 downwards.
CTTGCTGTATAGCCTTTCAGGAGATCATGGTTTACTGTAAATCCCCAACAAGGATACATTTTTTTGTGAATCATACTGTAAACTTCTGTTGCAAGCCATATTACCAGAGCAGTAATACTTTCAAACAGGGAAGCTTTGTGAGCAACCATGTGGTCCTGGTTTGTTGTCCTTTCACCAACAATTTGGTAAAGGGGAAAAGGCCAAGAGATGCCAGGTAGAACTTTGCCTCCTTGAGATGATTGGGAAGGAAGCAGAGCAAAGTTCCTGATCACCATAAATTACCTGCCAATAAGGAAGTGTGACAGACTTAGTCATCCACAGACCAGAAGGAGCCATTCCTATGTAATGTTTTTACCTCTAAAGCCTTTCAGACATAAGAGCTGTTCTTGGTTTCAGATCAAGAAGTTCAATGTGCTTGGTTCTGTTTCCCTCTTGGGTTTGTATTTCTTCTTTCAGGTTGTTTTATGCCAGGTCAACAGAATTGGATTGACCTACAAGTACCTGCTTCCTTTCTCCCTTGTCTTGTGGCTGTCACTTTTTTTTTTGTCACTACAAGAAGACTAGGATTGAAAAGACCTCAGGGTAACAGGATATGTCTATCAGTGTGGTGCCTTCATTTTCTTCTGGGCACCAAACACTGCACTGATAAGGAACCATTCTTACACTGGCCCATACAGGAAAGGTTAGATGCTTTGATTCAATGCCATGCCATTGAACAGGGTCTTTCAAATTAAGAGGAAAATTATTTTACTGCTGTAATTCCATATCCAAATAAGGAAAAGCCATTGGTGTCCTGCAGTATGTCTCTGATGCCACAAGCACATTCATCTGTCCTGTCAGATTTTGTATGTCATCTCTTTTTTGTGTGTCCGTCTTGTGCTGGTATCTCTTGCAATGGTTCATTACTTTTGACTTGCACAGAGAGTGTTTCCATCTGTTAGGTCAGCAAACTCAGTTTGTGCCAGTAGGAAAACACAGCCTGTGATAAGGTTACCTCTGCCAGTCTGTCCAGTTCTGAGATATGCTTGCAAATGAGCTGAGGGACACACACATTTCAGAATTTTTTTTGTCAAGTAGGTGCAGTCTGTTGCTGTACTGTTCAGCTGTGCTATCAGATGGTCTGGGGTCAGTACCTCTGTGCATGGAGTATCCGGATGCTGGCAACGTGCATCTCATGCACGTATATAAATCATAGCAGCTCTGTGTGGAAAATGCAACTCTTTTCTTATCCCAGAAAGCTCCCAGCTCTTTTATGTGATTTTTCTTACAAGTATCTGTTCACATACAAGGTATTTTCTCCCCCTTTTAACTACATGTTGCAGAGGTGTTTAAAATCTCTGTGTTAATTTTCTTTCTGCTGTGAGTTTCGTCTGTTTTCACTTCAATGTCATTTCTGTCTGGGTCTGTCTGGTTCTGCATATATCATTGCAACAATAAATAACAGTATGTTGGCTCCTCTGCATCTCGTCGATTCATCTGCATCTTTGGCTCATTGGTTTGGAAGAAGTTATTTAATGCAGCCATAGCATAACACTTTACTAACTGTATTTGAATACATCTGTACACATACACATGTGTATGTATAGCAAGCACAAAAGCAATGCCTATCTTAAAGTGAAAAGAATAACATTTCATGTCCTGGCAATGTTAAAGTCTACCTGTTTAATACTGTAAACTGCATGAACCTCAACTGATATGAACCTTTGCCTCTCTGCATAATAAGAGCTTACTATTTTCCTGTTCTGGCATGCACTGAAAGGGACAATATTTAAGTTTTATGAACACTGACAGTATTGTGGTATGTTGGAGTTTCATGAACCACATATTTAAACTTATCCATGTGTATCTGGACTTGCAGATATTGCTACACACACTTCAGTGGGATATTTAGATACTAGATCTTTGTGCATCTCTTTTTGCATTATGTCAAATTATTGACAGTTTTTGCTTTTTATTTTTCTTTTATATGATTGAGAAGAGTGCAGCCAAGTTGTGAAGTTGGAAAACAAAAATGGGCAAAGTTAAAGAATGGTCTTAAAACATTTAAGACCTTGGACTCAGGAACTGCATACTTGAATGCAGTGAGGCTAAAGTGGGGGGCAAGTGGGTGTTTAGAATATTTGTTTAGAATATTTGGGAAATTCTGGCACTGGTTATAAGAATGTTGCCGATTTCAGATTATTGAGTTTAAGTGTAATGATATTGTCTAGTTTTCCTTCTGCAGAATTTATTCAGATTAGTCCTCAAGTGGTAAATCAGTATCTTTAGAACTTCAAGTGACTCTGGGGAAGAAATAGTCTGGTTTGTGCCATGGAGTATAGAAGTTATTTCAGGTTTTCATGCCATTTGTGTCTGTGTGTACATGCATACTGTAGGTAGCAGGAATGAGAGGCATTTAGAAATAAGCAACTGTGATAAAACACCTAGTGAGGTGCTTGAGAATAGACTAGCAAACTTCTAAATCAAAGAAGAAATTAAGAAGATCAGTATAACAACAAATTATTAATCTGTTGTCAGTTTGTTTCCAACCTTCAAAGACAGTCCTCAAAACATTTCAACAGGCAATAGATTAATCTTTGCCAACTAGATAAGCCATGGCTCATTGGTATAATTATTCCTTTATTCTTGGCTTTTTTTTCTGTTCACTGTGCTGGTGTCAGCCTTCATCATGTCTGCTCAAGTGCTGGTGGAAACATAATCAGGGACTTATTTCTCCTTGCAGCTAGAAGGTCCTCGGAGTAGACCACAGCAGCTGCTTAACAGCACATATCATAATGACACCACGAAAGCAGTTTAGGTTGGAAGTTTAGAAGAGCACTGACTCCCTTTGCAGCTGCTGGACAGTATGTATCGAGCAGAAGGCAACTGCCTCTGCTGGGGTGCAGCTGGTTTGCACATAGGAGATGCCCTTGCCTTTGTAAAGAGCACTGTATGCTCTCCACCAGTGACATCTCTTACATGCATCTATAATCCCAGGTAAATCCGGGAATGTCTCTAATTACAATGTGAATTTCTGGTGCATTTCAAACCTAGTAGATGTCTGTTAGTAGAGCCAGTATTTCATTTCTGCATTGGCAATGTAGATGAGGTTTTGATTTATTTATTTTTTTCCTACCCTGTTATATACCAATTGAAACCAGTATGCTTGTTTGTGAAAGTCTGGGTGTGTGCAAAATGATCTCTCAGTTCTTTTGTTCTCATCATTTTGAACAGTCTTTTAGATGTTGTGAGTAAACCCAGTGTGGGTTGTTTGATTGGTCTTTGGGGTTTTCAGTTTTGATAAACTGAATAGTAGTAGCAGAAATAGATGCTCTCCTACCATGCAGTGAGAAGGGAAGGTGCTGTGATGAAGAGGATAGAGTACACCACAACTCCAAAGATTTCTTTATACATTATTATTTAATGTACTTGAAGCTGAACCTTACAGAGCTAGTTTATGTGATGCTATTAGATAGCTGCTGTGTTAGAACCATCCTTTGGCAAGTCGTGTATTTTGTTCTCCTCTCTTTATAGACCAAGTTAAACCAGGCCTTGTCACCTTACTTTGAGCCTCGGTAGCTCACTATGTTTTTCTGGTGTTCATTTACACAGGAACTGTACAACAGCAATACTAGCTGTAAATCACTTGTATCAGGGGAGGACCCATTCATGTCTTAGTAATGTTGATTCATTTTCGTTTGTTTGTTTGTTTGTTCTGTTTTGTTTTGTTTTTGTTTGTTTGTTTTGTTTTGTTTTCTCCCCCCCCCGCAGATATATGGAGTGATCATTCATTTCAGACAGACCCAGACTTACCACCTGGATGGAAAAAAATCAATGACATTGCTGGGATCTACTACTGGCACATACCAACAGGAACAACTCAATGGCAGCGTCCTGTGTCCATCCCAACAGATCTCCAAGGCTCACGAAAAGGATCACTTGGTTCCATTACTCCATCTCCTACTCCAGAAACTGAGGTAACATACTGTGTCTTCTTGTGGGCTGCATACTGTAAAGAAAATCAAAGTAACTTTTTGAACTTGCAGGTTTAACTGTTAGGTAAACTGACCTTTAGAATATGGGTCCTGATAATGTCCCAAAGTGTAGCTATTTGTTGATAATACATCGTAAGTATCTGTTTTCTACCTGCATTTTTTAATGGCTGTGCCTTGTGAAACATCCTAAACTTTGGGAGTGTGGGATGAAATCAAATATATCTCAAACAAATTAGACAGCTGGTGCCTGATGAATGAAACTCCTGCAGTTCTGTAGCATGCACTGAAGTGATGCTATGTTATATAGATACAGGATACATAAGATTTTTCCATGTTTATAGCAGTCTTTTGGCTAGATTCATTGTTTGCATCTTCTGTCTTTTTGGTTCACTTGGTAGGAATATCACATAAAGACATCTGAGTCTTCATTTTGAGACACTAGTTCCTTTACAGGGAAGTTTCTATTGAATAAACATGAAGTATTCTCGAGCATAAGTCTCTTAACATCCTGCCAGTAAAAAATACCCATGTAAGTGGATCACTGTGTTGCAGTCAGTCTTTAACTGGAAAGAAATGCACTCTCTTCTACATGTGCTTACAGAGCAATATGATACCACCTTTTAAAATAATCCTCTCAGGCACAATCTGTGAGGTTAATTGGTGTCATATAAACAGAAAGATAAAATAAATTATCAGAAAGAAGAGTGTGCTTCAAAGAATGCAATCACTTTGTTTTAGTATGCTGGGAAGACTTCCGTGGAATGAAATATTAATATGTAATCAAATTGTTTTGAAATTAATTCATTTTCATACTAACTTTTCAAAAGAAGGTCCACAGTTTTATGAAATCAAGGGAAGTCTTTGCATGAGCTTTAAGTTTTGGATCAAACAATCCTTAGGTTTTACTTTTTCTTTTTTTTTTTTTAAATACGTTTAGATATGACATTTCTTCTGTCCTTGATTTTGTTGACATATGTACCAAAATAACTTAAATGAAACTTAAGAGGAGTTAAGGACATTCAAGTATGTATTACCATTTTGACCCTGAAACTCTTATCCTATGTAGGCTTAAACATGTACATTCTTGTTCATTATTTTAGACAGCTTGCTCCAACATGTTCAAAAAATGCTACTTACAAGGTTTGCAAACTTGACCAGAACATTTCATTTATGGTTTACATCAGTCAAGCTCCTATGGAATGTATTGTGTACCGAGCATGCTGGAAATTATTTCTAAAAGAGTTCATGGAGAAAGAACAGAAATTGTTATCAGTCAGGTAGAAAACAAGGAAAAAAAAGATTCCAGAAATGCTAAATGTAAAGTGCTGCACATGCTTCCACTATAAATTCCTTTAATTTACACATGAGGAATATAACTTCAGCATTAAGTATTTTACAATGAAAATTTCAGACCTGCTGGTAACGTGGCAGATGTACTTCTAACCTTTCACGATTTTGTTTACTGTAAATGAAGAATAGTTTGTGATTATAAATAATGGTCATTAATTCTCAGCAGCACTGTGGAGAATATGAAATGTATGAATTGTAACATCATTTATTTTAATAGTAGACGTATTAAATAAGACATTTAAGGAGTCATTCTAAAATATCCATGTATGTGAGCGTGCGGTAGGCTCATCTAGGTTTTGATGTAGCAGCTCTAATTCAGCAAGTAATTTGAAAGATCAAAGATGTATGCATATACAGATCTGTGACAGCATCACGACAATATATTGTAATGTAAAAGAAGATAGAGAAAAGATGACATAAGTTTCCAAAATTTGTATTTGTATGCAATTGTATGTTTATTTTAATTGTAGGTATGGACAAAGGCATTTGTCTCTTGGAGGTTTCTGCATTCATTGATAGGCATCTTACATACCATTATTGAAATAATACTGTGGTTTTGGCTGAGTGGTTATTAAGAGAGCATTGTGATACAATGCCAGCAGACTTAGAGGAATGGAGTGTAAATTGGGCTCGGGACTTTGCGCGCTGTCAAGTACTGAAACTACTACAAAGAAGGGGTGTAGCTGAAATGATAATAGAAACCACTACGAAAAGTCTTGCATTTCTTGAAACCACAGATATTGAACTTTATTGAGAGGAAACTGGAAGAAGAGTCCTTAAGGTTTCATCTAGTTCTGAGCAGAACCCCAGTACAGAGCACTAACAGGAAAATAAGCAATGGTGTGAGGTTGAGAGATACATATAGGTAATGAAATTATTTGTAATCTAGATTTAACAGTTGTAGCTGTCATGAATCCTTGGGTTTTCCTCTCTCAGCAATCAGTGCTTGCCAGTACCTAATCATCTCCAGGTCACTTGGAGCTGATACTGGTTTCAGTCCCTGTTCACTGCACTGCAGCCTACCCCAGTGCTCCTCCTCCCTCCTCTCCCTCCCCATGAAGGATTGACCTGGGCATTTGTGACACAATCAGTCTGACACTACACAAGCAGTGTGGAATTCAGTCTAGAACAGGGGCTCCCAAACACCTTTATCCCAGTGCTACCATTAGCAGCAGCCATGGTGGTGGACAGCTTCCAGCTCCAAGTTGGACCATGTGTGGGCTGTGTAGTGCTGGTTCCCTCCTTGCTCTTTGGAAGCCTGTTCTCTAAGATAATGTGGTTTGGGAGGGCTGGTTTAGCTTATTCCCACACGCTGGAATTTGTATTTCTTTCTTCTGAAAAGGTTGTGGTAGGTGTTAGATGAAGGAGGATAATCTGTGATTGAAGATTGGCATGGGCAGAGCTTCATATCTGTCCCAATAGGCTTCCATGAGTTCATTAAAAAAATACTTCTATTGCATCTGTTTGCGAAGCATCATGTTCTGGTCTTGACATGAGTTTATTTGGGCTCTTTCAGCTTTTGAGTTTGTCAAATAATCATTTAGAAACACCTTTCCATCCCAAGTAATGCCTTTTTACCCTTTGTCTTGTTTCTTTTTTTTTTTTTTAACAAATTATTTTGTGTCCCTGTCTCTTAAGTGATGTGATATGCAGAAGCTTTGCTTCGTTTGGTAGAATGTGGCTCACAGCTGAGAGCAGTCAACAAAGAACAGATCAAGTCAGCCATTTTTATGCTGTAGCTTATTCTGGATATTTAGAATAAAGAAAAGCAGTTACTTACTGTTGTCTAACTGAGTAGGGAGGAATGATGCTGCAATGCATACCAACAGCAAAACCTTTTAAAAAGGAAACAATGCAAAATTATCATCATTGTGCACAGGCTGCAAGGCAATTTTTATTTCACCAAATGATCAGTAAATTTCAATCTAAAGCAGTTATAAGTTAAGCATTATGTGAAAATCCTGCAGATTTAACAAAAATACCAATAAATGCTATATACAAATAATCTGGAAGATTTCTTCCCTTCCTTCCCCTCAAATGCATGAAAATATTTTGGTTTGTGCAGATGATTAAATTCTATTTAGTTTTCTCCCGTGTGTTGCTAAATGACTTCCTTTGTGAATCCTTGTCTTTTGTAACATTCTCTTCTAAATTTTAGAGATTTTGCCACCTCTTTCCCATTTCCTGTGCAGAGAAAAGGGTTGAATTTTCAGTAAGAGCTTCTTTGAGATCATGGCAGAATTTGGTGGTGGTAGTTGTGTCATCTTATAGCCTGACTCATCCCAGGCATGGATCACCTCTAGAAGTTCTGTAGGTAAAATAAGCATTAGCAGCTAATAATTAAAGAGGAGGGGCTTAGTAGGAAAAGCAAGCAATTAATTCAAAGGCATGTTAGGGAAGAGATACTCCTGGGACTTGTTTCTTGCAAGTAATTCCTCCAGGGGGGATGTAATGAGAACACTTCTGAGGAGAGAGGACCAACCTGCAAATTAATGCATTGGGTCATATCAGTAGGTACCATTTCATTCTGGGGCTGAGCTGGACAACCTTTGAGAGCTCATCTTAGAAGGGTCTACTAATTACAGGAATATTTGATTTGGGAAAGCTACAAAGAGGTGGCTCTGAGTCTCTCAGCAACCAAATCTCCTGTCCCACCTGGATCTTATTCAGGACTTGTGGGATTCCTGTCCTCGATGGGAAGAGGAGAAGGGCAACTACAACATTGGCCTCTTCTCCCAGGCTTTACAGAGAAAGGTGAACCTCACCTCTAGCACCTGTAGTGCTAAATGCACTGCTACTTGTTTGATTGTACAAGTTGAATACCTCTGGAAATTTTGAGAAACTTGAGTGGAAGATGAGCGGGTGGGTTGGTTGTTTGGGGTGGTGCTTTTTGTTTTGTTCTGTTTTTAAGAAAGCTGCTAAACTTCACAGAACTACTTTTCAGCAAGAAAATTCTCTGCTTTCCTTGTTAATCCTTCCCTTCACTGTCCTTTTCTTGTGCTTTCTCTCTAGAAATATTTGATTTTTACCTTGTATGTATCTTATCCTTGTATATATCAATATGTTTCATATTTCTAGTTCCAGTAACGTCAGGGACTTTAACAAAAGTGCCAATCAAATGGAAATCCCGGTGTTTCCCCTTAATTGCTGTTTATCAAAGGCTGTAGCAGCTGTGGCCAACATTCATATTCAGATTCATTTTGCTTGCTTTTAAAACCATAGCTAGAGTAAATTCATTGTCTGTTCCTAATTTATATTAACTTTCCTTGTTTCAATCATTTGTTTTGGTAAGTAACTGTTAGAGGCATGTCTTCTCTTCCCTTTCCTCCGAATGCCATGGTATAGTGGAGTAACTAGTTGAAGTTTGAGATGATCTGTTCCCTAACCCATCCTGTAAATATCAATGCTAACAACCGTGTCTTGTGTTTTGTTTTTGTTTTTTCTTTTTTCTTTTTTTTTTATTTTCTTTTTTTTTTTTTTATCAATGTGCTTCTTCCTGTGTGAATAATTATGTGTCTAGAAACAGCCATGGAGTGATTTTGCTGTACTGAATGGGGGAAAGATTAATAGTGACATTTGGAAGGCAAGTATATTGTCAGACTTCAGAACCTTTAATACTATTACCCTTGGTTTTTGCATGGCAGTGGCTGTTTTTTCCCCTTTTTATTTTTCCATGAATATCATTCATAACCTAGGCCAAAGTGAATGGGGGTACGGCCAGGGATGTCTAGCTCACAAACATGCTGCTTTTTCTGATCTTTCCACTTGGAATGGATTCAGTCTAAACTAGCAGGGCTACTGCCATGACGTAACAACTAAGATGCCTGCACTGAATGAAATGCAGCTTGAGAATATATGCATGCCTCTTTTCAACTTCAGCCAGAAATACTATCGCTTCTTTGCAGGGAGGATTTAATTTATCTTTGAGATAAGAAATGACATTGTGGTTTACTTAATAGTATATTAATAGCACTGCCTTTATCTCTAGGATCTGCATGCAGCCACTGTGAACCCAGACCCAAGTCTGAAAGAGTTTGAAGGAGCAACGTTGCGCTATGCCTCTTTGAAGCTCAGGTACAGTGACTTCAGAAGTCTCTATGGAATGACTAGCTCCATTTTGTGCTGTGCTGGAATTTTTATATGATTTTAAGGTTGATTTTGTCGTCTTTTTTTTTTTTTTTCCCCCTGTAACAGAAATGGTCCACAATCTGATGATGATGATTCTTGTAGCATCAACAGTGATCCAGAAGCCAAGGTCTGTAAGAAGATCCACAATGGGATCACAGTTAAAATCTTGCAATTGTAAATGTGACGTTGAAGGTGCAGAATGTCTCTTAAGTTTTGAAATTAATTCTGTTCCTCATCCTCTTAGCGCAATGCAGATTGACCACGCAAGAGTACTTCCTTCAAAGACATTTTCAGATTTAAAGCTTTATTCACTTACTTTAAAATCACATAAGCCAAGGAATTGAATTTTTACAGCTCAAGATTCTACTGTCCAATTGTAATAACTGAATAACTGACCCCCTGCACAACTGGTTCAGTTTGTCCCGTTGTTTTTCATGGCTGGATAGCTTCCCGGGGCATCCAGTGACAGAATTTGCTCTTTTTATCCAAATTATCTCTTTTTCAAGTACTCTTCCTTGTTTATGTGGCTACTTGAACTCACAGCCAGTAACAAGGAAATTACTTCTTGGTAACTTAGGAACCTTCTAGCAACCTCCATTACAGAGGAACTTTGTCTTTTAGAACAGGGAATGTAACCTAGTTTGAGGATAAAATTCAGTGAGGAAAACGAGACCATTATGTGAACAAGCACCATAATTAAATCAGAGCCTTTATGGTTGTAATCTAAGGTTATTGAGGAAAAAGAAGCAGCAGAAGGTTTTGAATGCTTGTATACGTGTCTCCAGATTTGTCTCGTTGATAATTTTGCCTTGTGCTTGCATCCTTTTTTAAGGATGCATGTGAATCTCTATAATTGGAAATGCAAGTAATTTAAATAAGTGTTTTGGCTGTGCCATAATCCTGCAGTGACTGAAAAGATCAGAAGCTACTTCTATGCAAGAGAAAGTACGTAGCAGTTGTTAATTATAATAGCATTAATGATATATTTTAGGGGAGAAAACAGACTTCTCGGGGTACTTAAACTCCTTCGTCATCCTGATTATTTTGCTTGTGATGGTTAAGTCAAATGTGAATAAATGTATTATGCTTGGCAGGCTGGCAGTTAAAATGCAAGGGTTTCAGCTGGGCTTGTTACAATGGCGAGCACTAAATTCTGAGTACAGGTAATGGAGTTGGAGTAGTGATGAGCATTAGGTACCAGTCCTCAGAACCAGAAAGCTGTTCCTTTCATGATAAGCCTTATGGTATGGAAAGCATTATAGGGAGGCGGTATTTTGATATCTGACTCTACCAGGTGATTTGCACTGGATAGAATCAGGACCCCTTCATGCATGGAGAACTGTGGGGGTATTTGTGTGTACAAATAACTCATATGTCATCATCTCCCTTCTGTGGCTTGCTGTTAAAACCTCAAAATTTATGGAACTGATACCCATCTGGTGTCTGTCAAATGGGTCAATGCCAAAAGCTTATCCTCTTTTGTCTATCACAGCTTGTTTTGTTTTGGCAAAACCATTCTGATGATGCTTAAATGTGTAATCAAAACTGAGCACGGAAACATTCACAAAAGTGACTGACAAGAGCAAGACAGGAAGCAGAGGAAAAACTATTCAAGTTTGAGCTTGTTGTTGGTTTGGTTTTTTTTTTTTTGTTGTTTTTTTTTTTTGTTTGTTTGTTTTGTTTTTTTCAATAAATCACTTGACTCAAAGCACCTTACCTGCCATCTGTCACTGCCCGGTGGGGATGTTTTCCTGGGGCAGTAGTGACTTTGTACGTGGTCCTGCAGGTGAAGCTCAGCAGAGCTGGTGTTGCTTTGCAGCAGGAGAGGCTGGGAAAATCTTCAACTGTGGAAAATGCTCTGGGATCTTCCAGATGGATGTTTAGGGGGTGTGGAGGGTGGATTCTTTGCAACCCCATTTTACTAAAATATTGCAAGACTGAAAGAAGTCTGATAGACTTTGAAGCTTTTGTGTGTCATCAAGAAGAGATAAAATTTTCTACATTTCAGCAAAAGAGAAAGAAGCTTCTTTTTAACTCATTAAACTCTCTATTAAAAGAATTTGCTAAAATGAACCTTGTTAAAGATATTTTAGAGATCTTAAATATATTTAAAGCTATTCATGACAGTGACTAGTATATCTGGGAAAAAAAAATTTCATTTCCTTAATGGCACTGAGTAATGCTGTCTTTCAGTAAAGGGAACCATGCCACCTTGTGGAAAGCTCAAGCAGTTCTCTGCCCCCAAGTCTGTCAACTTCTACAAAGACAGTAGCACTGCAAAAATGTCAGTTTTGGAAAAAGTATGTCATATAATTCATGTCATTCTTGTAAGAGAAGTGATTTATGCAGCAACACGGTTAAACATTAAAAATTGTCACTAAACAACAAATGTTTAGTTACACTAAACAACAAATGTTTTGTTATGCATCATGTGCTTAAGATGCAGTTCAGAACTTGATTTCCATGGCATCTTCAGGCAGGTTGTTTGCACAAGGCTGTAAAAGACAAAGGGGGGGGGGGGGGGATTATTACATCCAGCCCCCTGATTTCAGGATTTTGATAGGAATTTCTTGACTAGATGGTTCATTGCACTTAACAAGGAGTTATAATTTTGCATGGGCAACATGTGCAACTGGAAATGATTTTTGAATTGGTACTTCCCAGGAGACAGCTCATAACCTTCTCAGTTAATTTATAGAGCAACCTGTGCCTTTCTAATTGAGTTTCAAGGCAGGTAAAAAGATGCTTTTAACAATCCTGGACTGTAAATTCCTCTGGTCTCTTTTTACATTGTTATAAAATATGATGGCCATGCATGAAACTATAGAAAGATGCTAATTTTTTTCCTCACAGTTGGGCAAAGAAAAAGAACCTCCTGGAAAACCTGTCTCTGTGCCTTGGAATGGGATGAAAGATAGAAAACTCGTGTGAATCAATTTCTCAAAAATCTTTTCAGAATTGGCCTATTTGGCCTGACATTTGGGCTTGCCTTTGTTCTCTCCTTTTAAATGTGATTTTCTTCTAAGGCCTAATGTAGTCTTCCTGTATTAAGCATGGATTTTTCAAATTCCACATCCACATTAGCCTGTTTAGCAAAACTTCACTTTCCAGACTGACCTTTTTTAGAGTAGTTTCAGCTATACATCAGTGTCTAAGAATGGGAAGAATGCATTTGTACCTGCAGAAGTACTAGGCAGTTGCTATTTAAATACCAAGTATTTAAATTTAATGACTTACCTGTAGGTGAACTTACACAGTTGGAGACATGAAAAATGAGTTGGTGATGAACTCCTATGGACTTATCCAGTTGGGCTTTTTGGAGTGATGCAAGAGATGTTTATGACAAGCTGACTTGTCAGGCAACTTACGACTGCAAGTGGCCCGTAAACAGCACTATCGAAAAATTTTATAAAATATGTGCTTCCAAAAGAGTTATGTCCATCTCTCTGCTGTTTTGCTTTATGCGAAGGCAGGTATGTGTCTTTTTGGAGACATCCTTCGTTTGCTTGTTCGTGGTCTTCTCTAGAAGCAAATATCCTGGCTAGACATGGGACCATTTGTAATAATCACCATGTCCCCTTAGTGGTGGAGGTGAGTGTGATTTCTGATATAAGTGAAGACTTAACCAGAGAGTAGTTTTTGCCATGTCTAGTAATTCCAAGAAAGGATCATCTTTTCACATTTAAGTCCATGATTCTCTCTCACAGTCAGAGTAGCTTCTAAAATTATTAGTGCAAAAAGAGTATTCAACATTTTCAATCAGTTTAACAGTCTACCTTGTGCTGCATATAATCTCATGAACATGCAAAACACTACGAAAAGGCTCAGCTTAATATATTTCAATTAGTGGACTCTTTAGTAGACTCAATTTAATTATTTAAGTTTGAGGAGTTTATTTCATCTTAAGTCTCCTTACAATAAAAAAAAAAAAAGAAAAAAATTGGGCAAACCCCCATTTTTTTTTCCACAATGGTACTTCTGCTCATTTTTAGAGTAGGAATTTGTTTCTTCTAAAAATAATCTTTGCCTTTCATTCAATAGAAAATAAGACCTTTTACAGGGTAGAGGACTAGAAGAAATCTTGAACCCATACCTTTACCTCGGTAGGGAACCCCAGTAATACCATGCATTAATTTCAAGTTTCTTCTTAAACATTTGGGGGGTGGGGGGGTTGCCTTCACATGTCTTACTGACAAACTGATTCAAGTATTACCTTCCTTTGATGGTCAAAAACCTGTTAACTGAAACTTCTTGTGGTGCCCTTTTTTATTCTTTTATTCTATGCTTAGCCGTCTTCTAGTGCATTTATAGCAGGCAATTATGCCTCTTCTTCAGCTTAGCTTTATTAACACAAACAAGCAAAGTGCTTTTAATTATCCATAATCAGGCTGGGAGGGTTGCTGTCTTCCTGTGAGTCCTTGTTCCCCTGACTGTTGTAGCAGCTTTGTGTTGTTGTTTTCTGTCTGTAATTTTTATCCATCTGTGTTCAGATTTGTTACTTCGGGTGGAGTTTTCCAGGGTCTTACAGGGTAGATTTAAAATGTCTGTATTCACTATTGGAATGTTCTTGACACATAATTTCATTTACTTTTCCAGCTTGTGAGTAGGTAATAATTTTTGTTGCAGCTTAAGGCATAATTATAACCAGCATTTAGAAGAGTGAGTGGAAAAAAGAGTTCTTAGTTAGGAGATGGGAGTTGGTTGGCTTGTCTTGTTTTTTTCATAGGATCTTATTGACAGTAGCTAAAAGTTTCTTGTTAACGGGTGAATTTTGCATTTTGGGGATTGGCTTAAATGGTGTGTACATAGTTCTTTTAACATTAACCTACTGCCAATAGGAAACTAAATGTGTCTTTGGATATACAGATTTTTGCATTTATGAGATGGTCTGGAAATAGTTTCACAAAAGCCAGTAAAGAGATTGTGCTCGGTGGTCATGGGTCTTCCTTAAATGATGTCCTTAAGTATATTAAATCAAAAGAACTATAGAGTTAAGTAGTGTTAAAAATATCATTGCCTTTTATTTTTAGCTTATGTTCGACTTTCAGAGGCAAGAATGACAATCTGGGAAAAAAAATCTTTTAAAAAAAACGCAAACCATCACCAACCAACCAAAACCCCAATCTAGAACTAAGCATCTTAGTGGAGATGAGGTTAGGTTTTTCGCTTGTTTCTTTCAAAAAAATAATGGTGCCTTAGTTGGTTTGGGGTTTCTTTTCCTCTCCTCTTGCCATCTATGTGACTTTCAAAGTTATGAGTCAAAACACAGATCTGTTTAAAACATCCAATGAATAATCAAAAAGGGGTCAGTCTTGACAATTACTGTAGCATAGCAGAAGTTAATCCATCCTTCCATCTTTGCAGATTCTGGGTAGCAGTGGTGGGTGATGGGGATAGCAGTTTCTAAACTGGTTGGTTGTTTCCTGAATTTGGCTGTTTGCCGTTAGCAGCATTAAGGCACCCTCCTGGCTATGGAGGTGCTGCAAGCCCTCAAAAACATTCTGCTTTGAAAGCAGTTTTAGAAATAGCAGACTAAAGCACTAAAATACCTCTCCTCAACAATTCTTTTTTAAATAATGGGGGTTTTCCATTCTTTATGCTAGAAATTTTTGAGAGTGTGTTTGCTCATTCATTCTCTGTGTGATTGGTACTACTGTGGATATCTATTGTGTTGTAAAATGATAATGTCATGGTGTGAGGTCCATAATGTATATTTTAATCTAGAGGATATTTGCTTCTGCCTTGTCCCTAAAGTCTTGTTTAATCAAATAAAAAGATTATTCTAGGTAAGATGTAATGTTTTCTCAAATCTAAGCAATTTACTTTTTTAATGGTATACAGACTTACAGTATGTTTAATTGTTATAATAGAAATATTTGGGATAATGTAGTTTAATTTCTTGAAGATTTACAATTAGATCCTGCAAAATGTTACATGTCTTTCACTTGTAGAAATCCCATCTATCTCTGGGATCTAATTAGATGCAAATTTACCGTGCAGGATCAGGACATGGGTGACTGAACAGCAGAAGAGTTGTAGAGGGAGAGATTTTTTGTGTAGCCTTGCTTAGAAAAATGTATCTCAAAGCCATTCCTCATGTGAAAGCGAATAGAAACTGCTTTAAAATGTACCATTATTTTCCAGATTTATAATGGAATAATTATATCTTGAATTTGGGGGCATTATCAGTATTTGATTTCTAAGATACATTGTACAGAAGGTTTGCACTGGGCTGTTGAATTTCTGCAGGATTGGGAAAAGAGAAGATAAAATATTAGAACACTTTTTTTTTTTTTTATAAAATCAATGTATCTTCTTGTTCAATAAAGTTCCAGTATTGATGGCAACTTTGTCTGTTGGAGTAGTAAGAACACAGAGATTCTGATGCAGATGGGAGCTGTGTGGATCACCCTTTTTCCCTTGAAGCAGTTCCTACCTTGTGAGTGCCGTGTGGGGCCAGGTTGCCTGGGCAGTTGACCTACCAGTGACCACTGTCCCTGTGGGGAGGCAACTTCCCTGGCTGCCAGCTGGGTGAAGTGGCCCTGGAGCCAGCATGCCCTGCCTCCAAAATCACAACCATGGGGCACTGAATGTGCTGCCATGGCCTCTGAGTAATGGGAAACCATTTCCAAAGTGGAACAGTGCTGTTAAAATTGTGGCTACTTTGCCAGGAACTGCTGGCCATGTTTGAAAAAACATGAGTATACCTGAATTTTTAACTTTTTTTTTTCTTAATAATGCTGTTTCTTCCAGTGGTGACTGTTTAAGAGGATTGCTTCGCTAGGTCAAAGTGCCAGTGCCGTCTTCAGTACTTTCTCATGGAGATGCACAGTGCAGTTTTTCTTGCCTGGGGTCTGTGTACAGCATCTTGCTGTAGACAGCCATTTAACAGAGCATAGTTGTTGAGCAGAACACAAGAAAAACCTAGCTGGTGTTTGAAGAGATTTTTTAAATTTATTTTTTTTTTATTCTTGGAAGAATCTGCACTTCTTAATATTTTCATGTTACATAATTTTGATTGGTTTTAGTTGCACTTTATTCAGTGGTTTGTGGTGCAGCACAGTAGACGCTTTCCAGGCCAGCAGTACTTTGTGTACAATTAATGAAGGACACTTTGGGAGTGAATGGAAACCGGGGGAAGAAGTAATCTTCATCATACTCGTGTATCACAGGCAAAAAGCTCCTACTGCCATTCTGCAGATGGATGGCTTGGGTGCACAGGCAGTTCCCAGTTCAGCTCAGCCTATGCTGATACTGCTGGCAGATCTCCCCAGCAGCTCACTAGCATCTTTGCTAATGCACTGCAGAGGTAATCACAGTCTGCAGCTCTTCATACTTCCCGCTGAAGACTGACCATTTCACCTCTAAAACAATATATAGCCTCTGTCAGCTCCAGCTTTAGAATGGCCCATTGATCATAAACTACCCCTTGAATGTCTTTTCATCATCTTACAGCTACAGAATGAACTCATCTGATGATACTTTTGTATCTATCTTCAATTACTTACATTAGCTTGCCATTTAGGACAGCTCAGGGAAATAACCTGTTCTGGTCTCCAAAGTCACACAAACTTTACCATTTCATTGCATAGATTTTTAGTGAAAAAAGGACAGTGTGTCTTTGTGAGTGTATATATAATATATATATTTCTGTGTGTTATATATATATTGTACATACATAGTTTGAAAACAGCATGGTACAAGCTTTGTGGGTTATTTATTTATTGTGGACCTGCCAAAAGGTACCTTTATGGAGGAAGTTAATTTAAAAATCAGTATTGTGTTGAATGACAGAGCAATATTTAGATAACTCTATCAACATGGATTTCTTTTCATATTAGTTCTAGCTCTAAGCTTCACTTAAAAAAAAACAAACCAAGAAGTCTTCCTTGCCAAAATCTGCATTTCATCAAGGAGAAAAGGGAGTGGGAGGTAATACTGATCTCTTCAGAGATTTAAAAACATGGGATATGCTGTATATCATAATACCATGTTGCTCCTTCGTGGGTGTGTGTTATTCCATATGCTTGAAGATGATCACTCCGTGGTGCTGCAGGGAGACAGTGTGACAGTAAGTGGGTCCTCAAAGGTGGGAGACCCACCAGGGCTTAAGATTTCTGGACTCAGTCATCATGTTTATTTGAGTCATCTTCAGAGTGGGAATTGATCAACAGTGATTTAACTTCATTGACTTTGGGTCCTGTTGAAAACATAATTTCTGAAAATAACAAATTACCAATGTTGCTTCTAAAGAGACATGAAATCCTGACTTTAATAAAGATGGAAGGTTTTTCTCTGTTGATTCAGTCAGGTAGCGTTTACCTAAAGGTTATTTGCTTGATGTGGTGGGATTTGTGGGTTCTTTAGTTGTTCTTAAGGGGGGGGTTGTGTCTTGTTTACTTGTTTGGGGTTTTGGAGGGGGGGATGTTTTGTTTTTTATTCTAAGCTTGATGTTATGCATATTACCTTTGAAATTATGCACCACAGTATTACATAAAGTGCTGCTGGCTGCATTGTACCACTTACATCTATCAGCCTGCAGAAGAGCCATGATCAGAAAAATAAATTTAAGGTTAATTTTAACAAGTGCAGAGTATTAGTTTTTAAGAAATGAACACACACATTCTTTCATGCCCTATAAGCTCCTGCAGAGCTTGTCTTTACTGACAAAGCATATGTGTGTGTGTGTGTGTTTGTTGGGGTCATTTTTGTATGTTGCAGAATAATGAAACCTGCTTGAGCTATCCTGACAGTTCAGTTATTCCACAAGATGGACCCTAATTGGAGCACTGTTGCAACTATCATACTTTATTAACTAGTAGAAAAGATGGCTGTTTTTTCTTCACTGTTATTGCACCATCTTAAAATGAAACCCAAACCACCTTTCACTCAAAGCAAAGCCCAGAAACCCATCCCTTTAGGATGTGAAGTGAAAGTATCTGCAAGACATCTGTAATCAAAGCCTGTTCGTTATTCTGAAATCTAAAGAGAAAAATAAGGTGATTATTTCTTCTTCTGAACTACATCTAACAGGGGGCATTTAGTAGAGAATAATAGTGTCCATTCTATTTTTTGTTCAACTGACTAGATTTTTTTTACTTGACTCAGAACTACAGTAATGATTAAGAAATTTCAATTCAAAAAAATCTTGAACCAGCACAATGGTCCTGCAATGTTTTCTTACCTTGATAGAATAGATCTGACCTCTGGCTGTGAGCCAGCAGGAACCACCAAGACAGGAGGAGTATTGCACTCAGAACAAGAGAGGGACTTTTGTGATCTTATGCATTGGAGCCCGTGAGTCTGGAAAAAATGAGACTGTACTGTCTTGGAGAATGAGTAAAGGACTGTGTAAGGACAAAGATTGATCTTCACCTACTCTAGAGAAGTAATTTATAATAAAAGTTACTTTACAGTATTTGTAAAACCCATGTTCCACAGAAATAGCAATTATTAGTGGATTTCTGAATTTCCTTGTGACCTGAATATCCATGTGCTTATTTTTCTATTGAATGCACATTTTCTGCAATTCAAATAATACAACATGAACTGCAACAGAAAGCTGGGAATACTGAAAAATACTATTAGTATGGTTTTGATTCTACATTTTGAATTCCTTGTCATTAAGAATTTTTATCTAACTGCCACTATTTCTCAAAGAACATGGATGCATTGCAGTCTCTTTATGTCAATTAAATGAAAGTGGTTGCTTGTTCACTAATTGCATAAGATCCCTTCATTCTTTTGTTACTCATTTTAGCTTTGATCATCTCCAGTATTTTCCTCTGGAATCAATGCAAGCAAATAAACTGGAACATACTTGTTTCTTGGAAAAGAATGGCTATATTTTATGATACTTGTTCTTTCAAGGCATAGAAAAATATAGTAGTTTGTTACATTTTCTTTAGCAGTTTTGAAATGAAAGTGGAATTTCCAATATTGTATTAGCTGCATAAGAAACAGTTAATTATGTGACCCACTTGCTGTGTCTTGAGCACAAGCCTGCTTAGTGGTCTGTGATAAAAGGCCTTATTAAACACTGTAATGATTTATGTATGTCTGCAGACAGATGCAACCTTTAAAAAGGGAAAACATAAAGCCAAACAAAGGGAAACTGTTCAAAACCAAGTCCTATAGGCTCAGAAGTAGAGAAGAAATTAGTAGCACAGATTTAAATCATCAAGGCAAACATACTCTAATGTAGCCTCATAGGGGCTACCAACAGCTGTGTGATCTGAAAAACGATCAGTCTGCAGTTTTGTAATGTACATTAGTCTGTTGTTCTTGAACTGGTGTTCTAATCCATTTTTTTCCCTGTAACGGGATCTTTCCTACCTATGTCCTTATGTTCTCTCCTGTTTCCAACAGTACTCTGCCATCAGTCATATGAAATTGATCTCTTGCCCTCTGTTTAGTGGGGGATTGTATTTGCTTTGGTTTTCTTGATTATTTTGTTTTTATTTTAGTTAAAGGTACATGCTTAGCACTACATAGGGTAACTGCTACTTAGTGTGGCATTTGCTTACGTACGGAGATTTGCCATGGTTCTGCATTCCTTTCAAAGCCCTTTCCAGAGTTCCTCTTGGAAAAGCTTCTGCAGAGCAGAACCCTACCCTGTGGTGACTGTTTTGTGACACCAAAATGCTGAAGCATGATCCTGTGGTTCACTCATTCCTTCAAACCTAAACCTGCCTGGCTTTAGGTGATGTTTTAGATCAGAACTGTACTGAGGGAGGTATACAGCTTTTTACAGAGTATAGATTACAACATTTATGAGTTTGGAACTTTGGGTACAGATCATTAACCTTGAAACATTAATTGGATTTGCAGACATGCAAACATATGTTCCCCAAGAACTGTAAAACTGAGCTGTGATACCTGTGTTTCTATGTTTGTTCACGTGTCTTTTCATTTCTGTTCACGTCTTTTCAAGGGGCACCATGTGATACTGTGGCCTTTTTTTCCCCCTCTATATTTTTTTTGCACAGTGCCCTGTGTAGCCTAGCAGAATATGTGAAATCTCTAGTTGAGATGGAAATAAAAGATTATTGACATACTGTGCTTTAAATGACATTTTTTTTCATTCCCTTCTCTTGGACGTGCAGTGTTCCTGTTAGTATCTTTGATCTTCCCAATCCCAAACAACAGTGATCCAAATACAGTATTCATCAACTTTGTTCTTCTTCCGTTTTCCTTTGCTAGCTCCTGGAAAAGAGTCTGGGGCAAGGAAATAGGAAAGTCATGTTTCGCTTCTCTTTATTCAGACATGGTTATTTAAATTTTTTTATTATTATTTTTTGATTTCACGATAATGCAGAGGGTCTAACCAGGCACAGAAAACTGTACTATTTTATTTTGTAAGTTAATAGTGATAAACTGTAACGTGATACAAGTGTTATTTGTTTATTCTCTAGTAGAGAAAAGAAATTAGGTAGACTAAGTCAAAAGTTGGCATCTGAATTACTTTGAAATTATGATGGGCTAGTAATTATGATTCACAAGTAATTATCAGTGAGCCTTGAGTAGAGGTATTACCTGGCATTACCAGGAATGTCTGTTAAACTGAGCTCATAGACTCCTAGTCAAAGAGAGCTGCGTTCTGATTTTCAGTTTGGCTTGTTCTAGCTCTAGTTCTTAGTTCCAGGAAAACAGAGGCTGCATTAGAAAAGCTCTTTAAGGTCAAAGGAAATGCTTTGTCTCTTGGGTAGGAAGCATCATTGATGGGAGCTGGGGAACCATGATGTTGTGTTAGTATGCTAGAGAACTGGGCAATTATGCTCTTATGACTAACTCAGCTGGCCCTGCTTTAAGAATTGGGTCATACCTGATTGGAGACAGTAGGTGGTTTGTTTCTGCTGGGTTTTGAGCTCTTTTTATTTTAAAGAGAACCTCTGAGTCAAATCATTAAGGGGGAGGGGGGAACCTACCAACAATAAAACATGAAGTGGATCTTTTCTAATAGAGTTGTTTGCAATATTCAGAGGGAGGGAGAGAGGGATGCAGGCAGGCATGCACATACCTTCACCCCTCTCCCTCCCCATAGGTGTGTGGCTATATATGTACTTCTGTTATACTGATGATAAATGAACTATGGTATGTATCACGTCTTAGTCTGAGGCTTCATATTTTCTAGTGCTGAAATCTGCATGAAGATCTGCCATCCCTTCTGAGTCATGCCAGCATACATACTCAGGTAGAGCCAAGCAAGAAATGGAAGATTTTTGGTCTCTAGGTGTATTTTGAGCAGAAGAATGTTTCTTGTATACTCAGGTACATGCATTGCCTTGTGAGTGGGTTGTTCAGTGTTTCTGGGTTTTACTGACCTTTTTTTTGTTTGTTTGTTTGCAGTGAGTCTTTAGGAAATCATAGAATTGTAGGGGTTGTTTGTTTTGTTTTGATGAAGCTGTTCTGAAGCATTTTATTTGGGTTATGGTAAGGGCTTCTTGTAAGACACTCGGACAAAAACTTGCCATGTGCCAGAAGCCAACAGGGTTTCTCACATCTACCAAGCTTTGAAGCATCGTGACAGAATGGAAATAGTGAAGGCAGCCAAGCCCTCCACATGGAGGGGAATATTTGAGTTGGACAACAGAGCATTCCATTCAGTTTGCTGTACTGTCAAGACAATAGACTGGGAAGGGAGAGAAATACAGTGGATGTCATCACTGGTGAATTTAGAAAATAAAAATAGCCAAGGGGGGTGGGGGGAAACCAACAAAAAGAACATAGTGCCTTCTTTACTATTAAGTACCTGCTGTTAACCTGAACTGGTTATCTTTCACCAGTTTTTGTCCTTCTTAAGATACATTCTGCTCAATGCAAGGACTATATATATCTCTGTGTTTGGAAAGCAGCTAAAAAATTGCAGATTTTGTTGAGATACAAAGAATTATGAGGAAATGGTATTCTTACTAAATATATCATTTTTCTCCAATCTTATTTTATATTTCTTATTTATATTATTTATTTTTCTTAATTCCTCCTATCTTATTCAGAAAATATTTCTCTCTGCTAGTATTCTGTTATTCAATGTAATACTGAAATACTTGTAAAAAGCCTTTCTTCTGGCACAGTAAAAATCTGTATTTTAAAAGCTTGCAAATATAAATATTTAAAACCCAAATGGGCATCGCAGCACTTTCAGCAAGATTTGCTGTGCCAAAATAGAATCTGCATTCTTGATATTAGATAACCTTAATAATTGCTAAGCAATGGATACTTTAGTATCTCGTGTAACCCTGAAGTCAAGAGCACCCCTGAGGGGAGACCCCTCCTTTGTTTCCTCTTTCACCTTCTCCTTTTTTTTTTACTTTTTTTTTAATCTGAAAGCCAATGTTTTTGTGAGTTGTGAGTTTCCAGCAGAGCTGGGTCACAAAGTGGCAGCATATGAGAATTTTCAGTCGTTTCCTCATTTGCAGAGGAAAAATAAAATCACAAAGCAAACCAACCAATAAACAAAATGAAACAAAAAGCTAAACAAACAAACACAAAAACAAACAAACAAACAAACCAACACCCCACCAAAAATCCACAAAAAATCTGGAGGCGTGTGAGAGGCTTTAATATTTCACCCACGTTCACAGAAGAGTTTAACACAATTAGCAGAGTTGTTTGCTGTCTAATGCCTTAGACGAGGTACATCACCAGTGACTCCTGGAGTAGGTGCCAGAGGTACAAGAGGCAGGCTCTTAGGCTGGGTTGTCTGCTTGGCAAAGTAGTCTGGACAAGTGCATTGTGCAAGCTTAAAGAAGG